>JAQQSZ010019068.1:0-10442 GCA_028646595.1 Phalanger gymnotis
CTTCTCTAACTTGCTTTTCCAACTCCTTTTTGAGCTCTTCCATGGCCTGAGACCAGTTCATGTTTTTCCTGGAGGCTTTTGATGTAGGCTCCTCAACTTTGTTGACTTCTTATGACTGTATATTTTGATCTTCTTTGTCACCAAAGAAAGATTCCAAAGTCTGAGACTGAATCTGAGTGTGTTTGCATTGCCTGGCCATGTTCCCAGCCAACTTACTTGACCCTTGAGTTTTTCTGCAGGGTATGACTGTTTGTAGAGTGAAGATTACTTTGTTCCAAGCTTAAGGTGATGCGCTGTTTTTTTTCAAAGCTTTTTCTACATAGCAAGCTCTGCCACACTAGTGTTCCTCATATGCCAAAAACCACCAACCCAGACCATGATTCCAATCTGAGCAGGCTCTGCACTCCCACTCTGAACTGCCACTTAATTCCTCCCACCAGGTGGGCCTGGAGCAAGAAGCAACTGAAGCTGTAGTTCTGTAACTGCACCACCTCTGCTGCTTCCTGGGCAGTGGCTGAACCACGAACTGCTTTCACTCTGTCCCTGCATTTATTTTTTTTTCCCACTAACCTTCTCTGTTGTCCTAGTTGTTTGTGGCTTGAGAAGTCTGGTAACTGCTGCAGCTCACTGATTCCAGGTGCTAGGGCACGCTCTGCCCAGCTCCTGGTCTGGTTGGTCCTGGTGCACCCCACCCTGGGCTCTGCTCCACTCCACTCCCAGCCCTACGCAGTAGACTTTATCCAGTCACCATCCAGGCTGTCCTGGGCTGGAGCCCTGCTTCCTTCTGCAATTTTGTGGATTCTGCAGTTCCAGAATTTGTTTGTAGCCATTTTTTATAAGTGTTTGGAGGGTCCTGGAAGAGAGCTTTAGGCTCAAAAGCTGCCATCTTGGCTCCACCCCTAGCCTCAGTTCTTTACCTTATAAGTGAGGTGGTTGGAACTAAAGAAATTGTGAGGTATCTTTCATCTCTAAATATATGATCTTTCATTATATCTATGAACTATGCTTTATGTACTATAGGCACTATGGAAATAATTCTTCTATTGTGAATTAATTATAATTGCAATTGGCACTAATGTTATCAGGTAAATTCACTTTCAATACTCCCTCTTTGTGAAGCACCCATTATGTGCCAAGCAGTGTGGAGGAGTAGACAGAATGTTGACCTTAGAATTAGAAATACTAGGAGTAAAGTATCATCCATAACATAAACTATCTGTGTGACTCTTGGAAAATCATTTAAGTTTTCAGTGTCTTGGGCAGCAGAACAGTGGTTGATCTGCATTGGCACAGAAAATTTCCATTCTGGGAGCTCATTACATCTATGACAGCATAGATCTAGTGAAATAGTAAAAAAAAAAAATGACCTAGAAGCTCGGGTGAGGAAAAAATTAACCAGTCCACACACTTAAGGAGATTGACTTTCACTTTAGATAAATAGTATGTATTTGATCATTATACAAAATTAGCAACAAATAACTATAGTACCTAAATATGCATGAATCAGATTACAAAATATAGAAAATAAAGGAAAAAGGATTCTTCTCCTTTCACATTCAAACCTTTCTACTTACACAATTGCCATATTAGTTTAGCACAGGGGTGAGGAACCTGTGGCTTTGAGGCTACATGTGGCTCTCTAGGCCCTCACGTGTGGTCCTTTGACTGAATCTAAACTTCAAAGAACAAATTCCTTTAATTAAAGGATTTGTTCGTAAAACTTGGACTCAGTCAAAAGGCCACACCTAAGGACCTAGAAGGCCATATGTAGCATTGATGCTGCAGGTTCTCCACCCCTGGTTTAAACCTTCATCACTTCTTCCCTAGATAATTGCAATGGCATTTCAATTTGTCTTCCTGCCTCAATTCTCTCCATCCTCTATATAGCTGCCAAAATGTTTTCCTTAAGAGCAGATATTACTTTACAACTCTGCTACTCAACAAACTCTAATGGCTCCCTATTGTCTCTAAGGAAAAATTTCAAAGGAATTAACTTTTTTATTCTCTCCTATTCCTCTGCCCTGAACAGCCGTGAGGAAAGTGGAAACAGAGTCAAGGGCAAAACAGGAAGAAAGTCAGATCCTCTGACTGTATTACCCAATCACCATATTTTTATAATTTCAGGTCTTGACTATGTTAGACATACAATCTTTTTCCATATAATTTTATCTTAATTTGGTATATGTTATTACTAATTTCTCAATAGAAATAGGGTACTTCTTTTTGACAGTTCTCCCTGGATTTCCAATGGGCCTTTCCTGACAGATATAATTTGTCTACTTTTGGGTAGGTCTTATAAATATATTCAAACCAACTAAATGTCTACTGGATCTCCATGTGCATGTGAACTCAATCCACTTTTGATGGGCTGCCTTTCCTCCAGGCATAATCAATGATTGTGACCAAGGCTGCCTGACTAATGTTAAATATTTCAAAGAGCTGTTGGCTTTTGCTTTACTAATGCTAAGATCAGCCAGAGTTTAGCCTTTAGCTATGGCATAGGTATTTGTAAATAGCAATTCCTTCCACCCCCATAACCCCCACTAATATTAGCCAGTATGCATACTGCCAAACATATTGTTAGTATAGTGGGAAGGCAATGTGTCTCATTAATGGAAGAAAGATTAAGTTTTATCTCAGGCTTTATACAATCATCAGGGGATACATTTCTGCCCTATAGTGACTGCTTTCTTCACATACTACCTCGTGAACTTCTGAGCCCTTTTACCCAGAACTTTCAGGGGGAATGATTATCCCATCTCCTAGCAAATCTGTCCCTGTAGTCAGACTGTCATCTTTGACATAATTATTTTGCCTTCAAATGAGGTATTGTAAAACGTTTAGCACAGTGCTCCACACGTAGTAGGCACCTTATAAATGCTTATTTTCTTCCTCTGCCTACTCAATTGAAATGACCCAGGTAGAGTTGTATCAAGTTATGTCACTGCTTAAGAGTAACTGTAATGATGAAGGAATACCATAAATGATTCTTTTCTATAGGTTTGTCTTATGATACATCTTCTAATGGCAAGTGAGCTTGATTTGATACTAGGGAGTACAGTCGCCTTAGCTATAAACATGAAGAGAGGCAGCATTGGAGGGAGGGGTAGAGAGGCACAAAAAAGACTGACAGAGACAGTCATAGACAGAGACAAAGAAGAGGGACAGAGGCAGAGAAATTGTATCTTCATTTTCCCTTGACAACCAGAGGAGATCAATCAATTGCTTTGATGCTCAGAAAGAACCCAGAGAAAATGGAAAGAGGAAGTGAACCCTCAGAAGATTTGTGTCTATTTGTAGGCTAGGCAGGTCAAATTTAATTATTTTCCTTCTTGCTACACTCTATGATGCCTGGCATTCAGCACTCTCTACCTTGTAGTAATTGTCATACAGACTTTCATTCTAAGTTGTCTAACAAGTTATCTAACATATTTTCATGTCCAACTTGTCCAAGAATTAGTAGAAGATTCTCTCCATCTTTCTAATGGCAAATAATCTTTTTTTCAGGGAGACATGACACATTAATAACATCTTGCACCACACCCTTAACTGTCATGACTCAATGGTACCATTTTCCTGAGACCTATTTTTATGGCTGGACCAAAATGGCTGAGCCCCATCATTCTATCTCCCACTCTAAGCAATGAAAAGGTAGCTCAGGGATAGTTGATAATTGTGACAGTGCCATTGATGGTGAAGCAGGTAGGTTTTTTCAGGTCTCTGTGAGAACAACACTCTTCAGAATGGATAGCTACATAGCAGTAAGCAAGTACAATTCAATACAAAATTTGTATCTAGGAATTTGAAAGAAAGTTGTATATTCTATATTTGAATTTTTGTTTAACACTTTGTTTTGCTTGTCTCTAATAAATTTATTTAAAAATTTACAATTATATATGAATTTCTGAGTTCCCATGTTATTTTCCTGAGACTGTAATCTCCAAGAAATGAGGAGCTGTAAAATGTTGATGTATCTTTAGCTATCTCTAGATTGGTATTCTCTGCACAGTAAACGCTTGACAATCTTTTACAAGTTGAACAAATAAATTTCATTCATTTTGTATTTTTCCCAATAGTTCATTAACTATTATGAGCCATAAATAACTCATTTTGTCATCTAGCAGGTTTGAAAACTTATCATCATCTTCAACTCCTTAGTCTCTCTTGTTCCACATATACATTCGTTATTATTTTTTCATTTCTACATCCACAAAGCTCTCTCATTTAACCCTTTCTTTCTACTCACACAACTGCCACCTTACTTTTAGACCTTCATCTCTTCTTCCCTTTATAGTTACAATATCCTCCTAATGGTTGCTGTAACTCAATTCTATCCCTCCTCCAATTCATCCTATACATAGCTGCCAAAATATTTTCCTTATGAGATCTTACTAAACAACTTTGATATTCAACAAACTTTAATGTCTCCCTATTGCCTTTAAAAAATCCATGTGATCTAAAGCTTTCTGTTACACTTAATCGCTGCATGATCACAGGTAAGTCACTTAACTTCTCTTGCTAAAAGTTTCTTAAATTTGAAAATAGGTATAATAATAAAATCTACCATTCTGTTCATGTGTTCATTCGTTCGTTCCTTCCTTCTTGCCTTACTTCTTTCTTTCATTTCCCCTTCTCTCCCCTCCTTCTTATGGGGAAAAATGATGACTTTGCAGCTAGTGTTCTTAACCCTTTTGTGGGTGATGGACTCCCTTGGAAATCCTTTGCAGCCTGAGGAGGTTGTAATATACATTGTTGAAGTTGTAGAGTATATTGTTTTATTAGCTCATGTTCCTTCACTTTTCATCACTTCACCTAGATCTTTTCAGGCATCTCTATATTCATCACATACACCATTTCTTATGGCACAGTAATATGCCATTACTTTCATATAGCACAAATTGTTTAGCAATTTCCCAATTTATGGCCATCTACCTCGTTTCTAATTTTTCGTTATCACAAAATATGCTGCTTATATATTATGCTTATAGTCTCATATATTATATTATATATCATATTCTTAATTGTAGAATTATAGAATCCAGTCATAGTCATTTATCTATATTTATCTTTCTCCCATCATTGTATTTTTTTCATTTCCTGAACCTCCAACTTTTGGAGTAATGTTTAATCATCATTGTTGACAAGCATCATTTTTACTCATACATTTTTCTGCATTCAGTCTATTTTTCCCCAAATTCCTCATTCTGCTATCAGTAATAGAAAATCCTCTTAATACTCATGCATTATATAGAGCTCCAAGCAGCTTGGTTATTATAGGAGAAGAAGAAGAAGCAGAAGCAGAAGAACAAGAATAAGAAGAACAAGAACAAGATGAACAAGAACAAGAATGAGAGGAACAAGAAGAACAAGAAGAGGAAGAAGAGGAAGAAGAAGAGGAAGAAGAAGAAGAAGAAGAACAAGAAGAACAAGAAGAAGAAAAGAGGAGAAAGAGGAGGACAGAGAGGAGGAGGGGGAGGAGGTGAAGAATTAGGAGGAGGAAGAAGAGGGGAGGAGGAGGAAGGGAAGAGAATGAGGAGGAGGAGCAGGAGGAACTGGTCATATATTACAAACTATAATTTCAATGTAAAAAGTTACAGAAAATGATGATTATCTCACTTTAGAAATGAATTTTTAATCTATGTAAATTGGGGAATATTTCATATATCTTTAAAATAAGCATTTTTCAATTGCTTATTTCACTACCATAAGCATTGTCTTTGAAATAGTGTATTTCTTTCAACAAAAGATTTTACCAAATACATCAGTCCCTAGGATAATTTGTACATTAGGATAACAAAGTTTCAACCAGCCAACACAGTTTGTCAGTAGTAGTGGCAAAATGCAACAACCCTAGAGGCAAAAACCACACTTTCATAATTTCTCCCCAGTGTTTGTCAAAGAGGTAAGTTAAAGCTTCCTAGAGAAAATCTGCAATGAACTGAAATCCCCAATTTATTATTCTTGTAGTAGGAGAAAGAGGACTGATACAGAAACCTCTGTTAGTTTGCCCAGATGATAGTTTTTATTGAACTCATTAGAACATTTCCTTCACGAGGGTCAGTAAGCCAGCTGATTGCCCTCTAGTCAGATGGTGAATTACTACTGAAGAAGACTGTGGTTGAAACTTGACACAAATATATCACATTTGACAAGAAAGCGGTGAAGCAAACAAACAAAACACATTGTTATGCACTGTTTAAAGGATACCAATCTCTGTTGTGGCAACCAATTCAATGTAGCATAAACCTTCCTACATGAGATATTGCTAGTAATAGTTTTTGCTTGTTTGGTACATAGCAATAACAGTAACATCAAAATATGTTAAAGAGGATTTAGAATATGAGACAGGCTTTGAACAAGTTCACAGATGAGATAACACTAAGTTTACATATATTGAGTATAATCATCTTGAATGCAGGGATCGTGGCATACACACACACACACACACACACACACACACACACACACACACACACACACACATATATATCCAAGACACTAATAAAGTGGGCATTAAATAAACGCTCATTAAATTGAATCCTGTTATTAGCACTAAGCCATGAAGTTAGCTTTAAAGTACATTTAAACAACTGAAATCAACTTTTATAATCATGATCAATGGGCATTTTTTCATTTCTTTTAAAATTCTGACTTTGACAAATATTACGTACAATGGTAATTTCCACATATGTAGTACAGAGAGGACTGAATATGCAGATGTGGATCTTTATTATTGAAAACTTGTTTTTCTTCTTAAATATATATTTAGCATATAACCTCTACAATATTTATTCATTTTATGAACATCTATCACCTCCCTATCCCACTGGGTCCTCTCCAATTGAACAATAAAAATTTTAAAGTAAAATTCTTATAACAAATATACATAATCCAGCAAAGCAAATCCCCCCACTGGTCATATAAAAATTCATGTTTGACTCTGTCTTTTTAAAGTTTATCACTTCTCTTGCAGGAAGTAGGTGGTGTGCTTCATTGTGAATTTTTTCAACTCATGGTTTAATATTGCATTGATCAGACATAAAGTCTTTCAAAATTGTTTTTTTTCTTTACGTAAACAACTAACTTTTGAATTTTTTCTACTTGTCAGTGATTTTGTTTTTCATTTTTAAGAAAGGAAAGATTTTAATGTTACCTTTGATGTTAGCACCCACATATGTGTGTCTGCATACACATATATGTATATATATGTATCTGTATATGTGTGTATGTGGTTATATATGTATAAATTTTCCCTCTGACATTCTATTCAGGTCTTCAACTTTTTTTCCTTTTTATCTATATTTTGTTTAATTTTTCTTGGACTGGTCATCAAGTATTATACATTTGTTATTGTAACGTGTAATTGTTTTAATTTTTCCTCTAATTACACATACACACACATACATATATATATATACATATAAAATATCATTTGGTATATTATATTACCTAATGCTATTATGTTATTAATTACCTGTTGTGTGTTCACTTGTACTCTGTATTCCTTTCTTATGTATTTAAACACGTATACTTTTCCCCCCTGTAGCCTTGTCTGAATTGTGATTTTTGCTCCTTATGTGAGAGTGATCTTTGTTTTCCTTGATTTTTCTCCCCCAATCAGCAATGATGACTTCACTCACAAGGTAGTGAAAAATTTTGTGAATTGGAAACAATATTTCAAATCTCATTTCTTTTGTTCTACTTATATGTGTGTATGTGTGTGTGTGTGTATTTATGTGTTTTCTCGGGAGTATAGTAGCTGTGCTCATGGAATTTATGCCTCATCTTTTGAGGCTACTCTATGTACCCTATGTATCCTATGAGCCTTTCCTATTAAAGCAGATAAAAGACCCTGCACTAGCAGCCATCCTGGGTGTGCCAATGTGGTTGCCATTACATATGGCATAGTCAGCAGGATCTGCATAAACTAAAAGGAAAGTATTTGGACTAGGATATTGTTCATTGATTTCTAGTTTGGTGGCTATGGTTCTGTGGAATCCCAGGAGCAGCAGTGTCTTGAGGGGAAACAGGCAGTAGAAGTGCTGAGCCTGGGTGCCCAGAGCGGGGCCCTTGGGAGATAACCTCTCCTTCCACACTAGCACTCCTGAGTAGAGGGGTTAGAACAACAACTGTGGGAGTAAAACAAGCTTGTGGGAGGTAGAAATGGCCAGAGGCAGGGCTTGAGTGGATCAGCCCAACTCTGGACCCTGCTGGAAGGGTGAATGTCCTAAAAGGGTATTGTATTCAAAACCCAGACCAGAGTAGATGGAACTCTGGAGCAGGAATGAAGAACTGCCCACATACCCACCTAGAAGGAGAGGAGAGCAGTCAGTCTGTGTGAGAATTTTGGAAAGGTGAGAGAGACAACAGAGAGCTGCCAGCATTAAGACTCAGGGAAAAATCAGGAGCTGCCAGCTCCTTCAGGTGGACTAAGAACCTTGAAGCTCAAAATTCAGCCCTAGGGCAAGATAAAAACTTTGCAGCAAGGCCCTGAGTATGCATTTTTGCTGTGTTCCCCTGGGATTGTTTGGGATGGGGGTATGGATGTGGGGGATGGAGTTGCCTACTGTGGGTGGGGGGAAGTGCTGTGCACTTACTCTGTTGGTTTTGTTCCCCAGCTGCCCCTGAGGACTTGGAAGCAGGGGCTGGAGCAGTATGGGGAGGACACACTCCCAAGAGAAATTTATCTGGACTGTTTGTTTGTGTTGTGACTCTGCTCACTTAAGTATTCCCACACCTGAGAGTGCCAGGATGGAAGCCTGCAACTGCAGCATGGAAAGAAGGACACAGCCCCAGGAAAAAAGTTCCTTTTCCTTGGACATCTTTGTTTTGGATTGAGGGAGGAGGAACTGGTTGCTCATTCTCCAAAGATTTTGACCCCCAAAGAATGGTGTGATGTTTGTGTTATGTTATGTTATGTTATGTTATGTTATGTTATGTTATGTTATGTTATGTTATGTTATGTTATGTTATGTTATGCTATATACCTTTATGTTTGTTTGAGGCCTTGCGGTCACGCTGGTAATGAGTTGCTATGTTGTTATGTATTTAGCTATATATTTAGCTCATGATGTGTTCATTTTGCATTATCCCTTTTATATTGTCATATGAATCATGTTGATGCAAGTTGCCCCTAAAAGCCCCCTTGGCCTATATAATGGACATGTAAGATCTAGAGGCCAAATGTAAGGTTAATGGGGAATAAGATCTTCCCCACCCATCAATAGGCCTCATGTGGAGCCCAATAAGGAAAGTTTGCTTGCATTTAGGAAGGTTTATACACCTTTTGTTAATTTCTAATTTCTAATTAGGTGCTGAGTCAGGAGGGTTCTGGCTTTGAGCCTATTGGCTGAAAGAGTATATATTCTGAGAGGTGAGCTTTTGCTTTGGGAGCTCCCTGACTACTCAGAGAGGCAAAGGCTCTCTCTATCCAGTGGTGAATGTAAAGTATAAATAGCAGTATTGCTTTGATTCAAGCAATAGAGCCCTGCCTGTTGGGCTTTATTTCTCTTCTCTGTATTTTTTCTGTTTAATTAAAGAAGATTGTTGACCCCTAAAATAGCTGTCTTTCCTAGTAAAGCAGATAAAAGAATCTGTACTAACAGCCATCCTGTGTGTGCTAGTATGGTTGTCATTACACCTTATTAGCTAAAAAATATTAAATAATTTAAAAATCTAGAATCATTAGAAGATTTAGAAGTTGTTTGCCTATTTCCCATCAGCAACTCGGCTTGCTTTTAATTCCATGTTCCAAGAACATCATGCCTCCCCAAGGATAAGCTCATCACCTGAAATGTCAGCATTATGGAACTTGAGTCAGCTTTGATACTCAGCACCTCCTCAGTATGTTTATTCATCTTTCTCCTTTAATTGAAGGGCAGGAAGGAGGAGCAATAAATTTCTGCCAAAGCCTCTCTTTATCTATTTAACTTCATTTCCTATCAGCTATCCTGCTTAGTATTGATTCTGCAAACATCATGCCTCCATGTGGAGAACCCTTGGGCACCCTTCCTTTTACAGCTTCCTTTTCTGTATTGTCTTCCCACACTTCATTTGAAGGTCCTTGTACACTGGGACTGTCCTTTATACTATTGTGTTTCTCCTTGTTTTTTGAAGAAGACCACAACATCAGGAAAATGATGACATGATTTGCAGTTGACGTTGATTTCAGTGAGGGAGGCCTGTGTAAGATCACCAGCCTCACTTTCTCCTCCAGAGACATCTGGATCCAGTTCTGAGATATTCATCAAGATGACTAGAAATGGCACAGCATACAATGGGAGACCCTGGCCCTTTTAGGTCTTTTGAGGATCTCACCCTGAGTGAGGTAATGCCCATTCAGTGAATAGGCCTCTTTAATAAATGAGTCAAAGGATGGCCCCTTTAATTAAAAAAAAATAATACTGGGAGGGGAAGACCCTCAGGTTTGCTGGTCAAAAGAG
>JAQQSZ010019069.1:0-10442 GCA_028646595.1 Phalanger gymnotis
AGGAAGAAGATAAAAAAAAAGGAGGGGGGATGATGAAAGAGAGGGCAGATGGGGATGAAGATAATCAAAAACAAACACTTTTGAAAAGAGACAGGGTCAAGGGAGAAAATTCAATAAAGGGGGATGGGTTAGGAAGAAGCAAAATATAGTTAGTCTTTCACAACATGAGAATTGTGGAAGGGTTATACATAATGATATCCATGGGGCCCATGTTGAATTGCTTGACTTCTTAGGGAGGGTGGATGGGAAGGGAACAGGGGAGAGAGGAAGGGAAAGAGGGATGGGAAGGGAATGGGGCGACGGAGGGGAGGGCAGACTGGGGAACAGGGCAACCAGAAGGTACGCCATCTTGGAGTGGGGGGGGGGAAATGGGGAGAAAATTTGTAATTCAAACGCCTGTGAAAATGAATGCTGAAAACCAAACATGTCAAAAATAAAGAGAAAAAAAAGAAATGCAGATTAAAAATTAATTAAAAATTAAAAAATAAAAACAGACTCAGATTCAGAGTCAGCCTTTGGGATCTTTCTTTGGTGACAAAGAAGATCAAAACATACAACCAGAAGAAATCAACAAAGTCAAAGAGCCTACATCAAAAGCCTCCAAGAAAACACATGAACTGGTCTCATGCCATGGAAGAGCTCAAAAAGGATATAAATAAACAAGTTAGAGAAGTAGAGGAAAAATTGGGGAGAGAAATGAAAGTGAGGCAAGAAAACCATGAAACACAAGTCAATGACTTGCTAAATGAGACCCCCAAAAATACTGAAGAAAATAACACCTTAAAAAATAGACTAACTCAAAGGGCAAAAGAGCTCCAGAAGGCCAATGAGGAGAAGAATGCCTTAAAAGGCAGAATTAGCCAAATGGAAAAGGAGGTCCAAAAGACCACTGAAGAAAATACTACCAATCAGGAAAACACTTCTACATTAGCAGCTTCTACATTAAGGGATCGAAGGGGTTGGAATATAATATTCCGGAGGTGAAAGGTGCTAGGATTAAAACCAAGAATCACCTACCCAGCAAAACTGAGTATCATGCTCCAAGGCAAAATATGGATTTTCAATAAAATAGAGGACTTTCAAGCTTTTTCAGTGAAAAAACCAGAGCTGAATAGAAAATCGACTTTCAAACACAAGAATCAAGAGATGCATGAAAAGGTAAACAAGAAAGAGAAATCTTAAGGGACTTACTAAAGTTGAACTGTTTTGTTTACATTCCTAAAGAATGTAGATGTAGAAGATGTAGAAGATGTAGATGTAGAATGTAGAAGAAAGAAAGATGATGTGTATAATTCATGAGACCTCAGTATTAGGGTAGCTGAAGGGAATATACATATATATATATACATATATATATATATACACACATGTATATATACATGCATATATACACATGTATATATACATATATACATATGTATGTATATATATGTATGTATATATCGACAGGGCACAGGGTGAGTTGAATACGAAGGGATGATATCTAGTATCAAATTAAGGGATGAGAGAGGAATATATTGAGAGAAGGAAAAAGGGAGAGAGAATGGAGTAAATTATCTCACATAAAAGTGGCAAGAAAAAGCAGTTCTATAGGAAGGGAAGAGGGGGCAGGTGAGGGGGAATGAGTGAATCTTGCCCTCATCAGAATTGACCTGAAGAGGGAATACCATACACACTCAGTTGGGTATCTTACCCCACAGGAAAGAAGGAGGAAGGAGATAACAAGGGGGAATGATAGAAGGGAGACCAGATGGGGGAGGAGGTAATCAAAAACAAACACTTTCAGAAAAGGACAGGGTCAAGGCAGAAAACTGAATGAAGAGGGATAGGATAGGAAGAAGCAAAATATAGTTAGTCTTTCACAACATGAGTATTGTGGAAGGGTTTTACATAATGATGCACATGTGGCCTATGTTGAATTACTTGCCTTCTTAGGGAGGGTGGGTGGGGAAGGATTAGGGGAGAAAATTTGGAATTCAAAGTTTTAAAAACAGTTGTTCAAAAAAAAGTTTTTGCATGCAACTGCGAAATAAGATATACAGGCAATGGGGCATAGAAAGCTATCTTGCCCTACAAGAAAGTAAGGGAAAAGGGGATGGGAGGAGTGGGGTGACAGAAGGGAGGACTGACTGGGGAATGGGGCAATCAGAATATATGCCATCTTGGAGTGGGGGGGAGGGTGGAAATGCAGAGAAAATTCGTAATTCAAACTCTTGTGAAAATCAGTGCTGAAAACTAAAAATATTAAATAAATTAAATAAATAAATTTTTAAAAACTTATCAAAAAAACTTCTAACAATATATTGGCTGTGAAAAAAAAATAGAAAAGGTGTTTCAGAAAGTCTTGAGCAATATATAGAGCAAATTAAATCATGATCAACTTGGTAATTGCCTTTTAAAACACATAACATTTGTGCTGTCTTAACTGATTATTTCAAAGTCTTTGACTCTGTTCCACATTCAAGGATTATTAATATACTGAAAAGATTTATAATAAACCGATGTATTAAGAGAATACTTGAGTATTTGCTGTTCGCATGGAAAACTGTTCTGCATTTTTAAAATACCACCAACCCAGTTGATATAAAAAGTTTCATCTTTTAGGGAGACAGTTTAAAACTGTTATAGCTCTGCCTATCCTCAATTCCATTATCATCTGTCCTAGGTAGAACTGAGATTGGTTTCTAAATTAAACAAGGATTGTACCAAAACATGTTATTATTCAGTTGAAGTACAAGGATGATATTAAGGTATATGGCTTCACTGAAAAATACACTAAACAACTTCTCCATTTCATGGAATCTTTCTCAGACCATATAAAATGTCATTTTGACTGGCTAGGTGTAAAATTCTTATTCTGTGCCATGGAAAGATGGAGACTGAAGCCTTCCAGTTTGACTCTGGAGGTCAAATTATGCCTGTAGACAAAAGCAATACTTACAAATACTTTGGTCAACTACAAGAAGGAAATATAAAGTATAAAATGCTATGCCTGCGTTTGCCAAGAAGCTTAGCATCCTGAAATCAGAACACAATGAGAATATAGTTAAAGCGATTAGCACCTGCATAATACCAGTTTTAACAAATGATTTTGAAACTGTGAAAGTAGATGGTAACAGATCTGGGAAATATGTTAATAGAAACTTGCTCAGTATTAATGAAACATAGAGCCCATCACCTTAAGTCATCTGTGGAAAGATTGGTACTCCCTCATCAAAAATGAGGAGGATTAATATTCTCAGAGTAAAACTGTTATCAAATTTTTTTAATTAAGAAATGCACTTGGAACAAGTAGATATCAGTTCAAAGAGCAACAGTAGAATGAAGAAGGCAATATGCCATTGGATTTGTGTGAACATATTTTACCTCTGAATGGAGCCTATGAAAGCTCTACAATACTAGCAGAATCAAAAGGCCCTTCATGGATGACATTCAAATAGACTCAGCCAACAATATGTCAGTAAAGAAACTTCAGACAAATGGCTGTCACGTAGACCTGTTATTAAAAAAAAGAAATTTATGATGTCAGTTTAAGAGAAAGATGTTGCCACCAGAGATAATAGACACATTGGCCTTAAAGAGGTTAGACTTAGTGATCATGGAGATTAACCCAGGAAACAAATTAGAAACTGTACAACATTACAAAAACTCACCTACAAAATTCCTAGCCACACATTAGAAGTATATATCAAGAGCTTGGTGTCTTTCATAAATTATTAGATAACAAAATCCCGTATTACAAATAAAGACCTCAAAAAAACCTTGAGCATCCAACAAATAGAACAAGCAAATTGTATTAGAACCTATTTCAACAATCTGGCTAGAAGCTGTTGTGGGGGTGAAAGACCAACACAAGCCCAACAACAAGCACACTACCAGCACTCTTCAAAAGCCCAGGTTCTTTTGATCTGCTTTAGTAAGGAAAGCAAAATTAAGGGGTTGACAAGCTTATTTTAATTCAGTATACAAATACCATTCACTTAGTTCAGGGGAAAAAGCCAGCACCCAGAACTTCAGAGCAAATACAAACAAATTACAAACATTGACAGACAGACCAAATACAATTCATAGTTATCGACATCTGAGTTCAGCCCGGGAGCTCATAACAAGGGCTGGCCCAGAGTCACATGCACCACCATGTCTGTGGGTAAGAGCTCCGAAAAAAGAGAACCTCTTGTTTTTTATCTTTTTCAGGGTCAAAGATGAGTCACACATGCGACTCACCCACGTGACCTAAAATTGTCACTTAAGGCGACTTAAACCCATGTGGTCTAAAAGCCTCTGATGTCCCAAATATGTCACTCAAACTCATGTGTAAACTAGGCCCTCCCCTGAGGCAAGGAGGTCATCAAAGAGTCCCAAATCTAATCAAGGAAACAAAGGCCAAACTCTTCAAGGGCACTTGGTTGAACTGAGTGCTAAGAACCCAATTTGTTTACCAACACAGAACCAGATTATTACTATAGACCAAAAATGTTGCCCACATTCTCCTGAATGTAAATAACACTGTTCCATAAAAACAAAAGACTGATTTTTTAATAGAAACCATGCTAAAATACTCATAATTGCTAATTTATGTTGAAAACAAAGCTTTCAAAACATAGAGACTGAGTTGAAAAAAT
The DNA here is from genome assembly GCA_028646595.1 of Phalanger gymnotis. Taxonomy (NCBI): domain Eukaryota; kingdom Metazoa; phylum Chordata; class Mammalia; order Diprotodontia; family Phalangeridae; genus Phalanger; species Phalanger gymnotis. The sequence goes on from JAQQSZ010019069.1 coordinate 4,623, forward strand.
CCAAATCATAGAGGAATGGGATAAGGTCCATATCATTCCCATCATCTCTGACTGCTACTGAAGTTGTGGCAAGAGAGCTCTCAGTGAACCTACAGAAGATGCGCTTAAATTTATCAGGCTACAAAAAGCAGATGTTGCCTGTACAAGAGTCTTCAGAACATTCACTATAAAAGAATAATAACCAGACAGTGATTTGTCCCAGGACCATTTCTGGCCTAACAAGAAAAGTAAGAAGAATGGTTTTCGACATTATTATTATTATTATTAACAATAATAGTAATTCCAGTGTGGTTTTTTAAATGTACATGAGTCAACACACACACACCCCCAAATGAGATTATGACCTTTTCAGTAAAACTCTTTGGAGTCAGGCTCAGCTAGACATGAAAGGATAGTTTTGAATACATCCGCAGCTATGGTGATCTCATGCTTCAATTTGTGACTGCAGAGAAAGAGCTCCAGATCATCACAATAAGATCTCAAATGATTAACTGTAAATGACATTATGCTTTTGTACAATGTGACCAGAAGCTCAGTGAGAATTTTTGCTTTTGGCATCTAAGAAGTTCAAGTACTAATTAGGCTTTTGTCTACACTAAGATATCCCTAGGCATTTTCTTTGTTTTGTTTTGTTTGTTTTCAGAAAATAGGTTTTCTTCTACTGCCAAGAAAAAAAAAATCCCAAAATTCTGGAAACCCAGGCCCATCAAAGGAGGTACAAAATAGCTTCCATTGATGAAAGCTACCATTGTATAGGCTGAACATACCATTCCCATAGGAATAAGAAAACCAAATAAAATGAACTAAAATATTCTGAGGTAAGGTAGAGAGTAGGTGGAATTTGAGGTAAATATAGGCCATGTAAAGTCTTAACGTTGGATCCTCATATTAAGGACATCAACGTAATGTACTATGAGAGTTTTATTGTTCTTGGAAGTACCTCTTGCCTCGACACAAATTAAAAAGGTTCACACATGTGGAGAATTGCACATCTGTCAATAGATACTATAATTTATCTAGTCATCAAGCACTGCTTGATACTTGCCTCCTATTAGGATTCGAATTCTATTTCATCCCTTTGAGACACAGTGTTGTAGATAAAGAGTCTGCCTGAAAGCCAGGAATACTTGGTTTCAAGTCCTATCTTTGACATAAGTCTTGCCTCTGCATGACCCTGACATTTAATTTCTCAGTACTCTGAGTAGCTTTCCATGACTATAACTGATAGGGAAGTAGTCTACTTCCAGAGGTAGGGGACATTTCCTCACCTGGGAGTTTCCTATAGCAATGAAATAATAGTCCATTCTCTTTTGCTTCAAGCCTTTGCTCCAGGCAAACCAGTCAATTTTCCCCAGATTTGTTGTACTTTTGTAACTTACCATCTTTTGCTTACATCTTCTTCTGTGATTGGAGAAAATCTGTTTCCTACCCAACAGGTGAAATTCTTCCCATCTTTCGAGGCCAGCCTCCAAACCTCCCCTAAACCACAAAACTTTCCTTCTATAATCATTCCAGTTGGGAGTAGCATCCCTATCCTCACAGTTTTTACATTGTTTCTCTTACTCATCTGATACTTATACTGTATTGTCTTATAATATTGTCCCTGCATGTATATAAAATCTACCAAACTAGACAGTAGGCTTCTTCAGGGCATTCAACTCACGCAGAATACTTATCAGAGTACCTTGTTACAAGATGAATACTTAATTAATATTTGCTTATTTTTATATGTAATGATAGCCATTAGGGGAAAATATCTAAATTTTGGCATTTGTAAAATCTCCAAGTTTTAGTGTTTTAGAACCATTGTACAGGTGACATTCATTCTAGAGTGATCACAGAGACTGAAGTAAGAGCTTTTTTTTGACCAGGCCTTATTCTATCCATGTTCTTCTACTCTTAAAGTTGACCAGAATTTTATCTACTTAAATTTTTGTATATGGGTCTATATATTATTAGTTACTAAATATGGTTATTATTATTTGTTGTTAGTTATGATTGTTAAAGGTAATGGATTTTGAGAGGTGATAGTGATAAATATATCCTGCGTTTCAGATACATACCCACACTGTTGCTGTATGCTTATTTTACTTTGTACCAAATTCAAATCTTTATCCATCATTGTTCCTTCTTTTCATTTACATAACCAAAGTTCTTTCTCAATTAAAAAAAAACTTACTCCTGGAATAAATAGCCTTCAAGTCATTTCAGAATCTCTGATTTCAAAGGTAGACCAAAAGGTAATCTAATCCAACCAGTATCTGAAATACAGTCTAAGACATCCTTGAAATTGAGGCATCTAGCCTCTCAATTCGTTGGTATCATCATCAACTGATTCAGTGGGATGAGATAGATGTAGTCTCAGATGATTCCATTCTAGCTCTTTCCCTGGAGAGAAGGAGGAAGAGCATGTACCATCTAGACACCTTTGCTATCTTCAATAACATCTTTAGATTATACTCATATTGAGCTAGCAATCACTCATCTCTTCCAAATATTTTTCATAACTATTGTTTAGTCACTCCTCTATCGTGTGCTTCTACTGATGATACTCTGGAGTGTAAGGTTTTATCTCTCTTTAACTTCTTCAGTTCTTTTTCACTCTTTGACTTGTTCAGTCATTTCTCAGTCATGTTCAATTCTTCATGACCCCATTTAGAGTTACCTTGGCAAAGATGCTGGAGTGGTTTGCCATTTCCTTTTCAGCTCATTTTAGTGATGAGGAACTGAGGAAAAGAGGGTTAAGTGCCTTGCCCAGGATCACACAGTGTCTGAGTATCTGAAGCTGGATTTGAACTCAGGAAGATGAGTCTTCCTGACTTTAGGCCTGGCATTCTATCCACTGTGCCACCTAACTGCCCATTATGTACACGAGGTATATGTAAAATTAAGCAGCATTTAAGGCACAGTCAGTTTAAATATTCCTTAAGGTAGTCATACAGGAAAAATGAGAAATCCTGAATTAAGGCTCCTGATATTATCATTATCCACTGACCGATCTTCTCACCACTCAGTTATGTTCAGAAAGAAACTATTTTCAAAAAAAGTGAAATCAATTGTCTATGTGACTTATTTGAAGAGGCAACTCAGTGTAGCTAATATGGTAGGACCTCCTTGATACAAATCCATCTTTACTTGTAGGTGCTCTACATCTTAGAAGGTCAGCGTTGTGATATTTTTCCTCCACCCTTCAGGGAGACACAAGGACCAGGCCACAGCTGGCAACTTTATGGTCTGATTGAATGAACTATTAATCACCCAACCTCATAAAATGTTTACACTTTTCACGTGGACAAAAAAAGTTGCTTCTCATGGGAAAAGGGTGAACAGAAAAAGTACCTAGGAGTTGAATTCAATCAAAGTTTGCTCTGAGTAAAAAGGGAAGATATAAAGAAAGTGATGAGAAAGTGTACTCATTTTAACCATTTCATCTATTGTTAATTGCAGATACAGTAAGGTTTCCCTCATTTGCACTAATGGAGGGAGCAATGATGAGGATAATCCAAAAGTCATTTATATTTGGCTTTAGAATATGGTTTTGTACTTCAAGTGAATATGAATACATGCTACTCTAGCAACTCACAAAAATTCAAACAAAATAGAGGAAATGATGAGCTAGAATTTAGAAGGAACTTTTTGGTTATTCTCTTTTTCTCATAATGCTCCCATTCTTGAGTTCCTTCTCTTTTCTCCACTTCATACCAAGCCTAACCACAAGGCTTACCGTAAGCAGAATTATTCTGAAGTTTAAACTTTGTTTTTGTTTTCTTAGGTATGGCAGATGCAATTAAGGCCTTTGTATTACGGATACATTACCATTCTTGCTGGGCTGCACGTTGGAGTATCTCTCATACACCAGGAGGGCCACTCTTCTGCATAGTGACCCTCACCCTGGACTCACATGAGATAGGTTCAGTTTTTTAAGAAGTTTGACTCCAAAGGAGATCAGGCTTTGTTGAACTCCCTAATATGTTAGCTTAGGCAAATTTCCCAATATAGCTGAAGTATGTCTCATGTCTAGCGTCTCTCCCAAAAGGGATTAAATAGAGCCATTTCTAGAAAACGGGCTCATTATGTAATGTAGTTACCAGGTAGAAGACAACTATTTATTTTCTCCACCACAAAAGGAATCCTTAAAATCCAGATGACCCAAAAGCGCACATTAACATGCTTAAACATTAAACAAAGCCAACAAAAATTTCTTTCACCTTGGACCTGCAGTATCTGTGCATTTCCTAAGTCAGAGTCCCGAGGAAGCAAAGACATGGCTTGGATCCTCCTAGTTCTTTCACCTGAAAAATGTTGTGATTGTTCCTCTTGTACTACTGTGGAGTTTCAGTAATCACTGCCCCCTGGACAATCAGAAACCAGCTTCAGAACCCTAGGCCTCTCAAACATATAATATCTGAAAAGGCGAGAAACTTCTATTTTTCATACTGATGTTCAGTGTGAAGAAAGAAAAAAAACAGAATGATTGTGTGATGTCAACAAGAAGTTGACATAAAGATTTCTTTAAGAATAATCATAAAGCAGTTAATCAAGTGTACTTATTTAAGATTTAACTTTGCTTTAAGTTAGAACATAATTATTTTTTCTAATGAATAATTGCAAAGTTATGTATCCATGACTTTTTCATGATTAAATTATTCACCTACAAGATTATCTACAAGGATATTTTCATCTATATTGTTAACACTGAAGATTCTGGGCACAGACTGAAGTGAAAGTGGCTGTGCTTTTGTTGAGGTAGTTAAGCAGAGGTAGAGAAGGAGGGAGGAGAAAGAGAAAAGAAGGAAGAGTCAGAGAAAGGAAAGAGACAGAGACAGAGAGCTATGGATAGAGGAAAAACTCTAGCTAAATGTGATTCACTGACAAATCCACATATGTCATTCTTATTTATAGATTATCCATTGTTTTGGATCAATTATAATGGAAAGAATACTAGGTTGGAGTTGGAGATCCTTGGCATCAAATTCTGACTCTGCCAATTACTACCTTGCGACTGGACAAATCACTTAATTTCTCTGGGCCTCATCTCATTTTGTGAAATGCTTGGTTTAGGTGACATAATCTTTAGGGTTCCTTCTAATTCTTGGTCCTAGGATTCTATGATGTTGGTAGAGGGAACAGTGAAGTTTAGAATGTCATATAAATAAATTATATTAATCAGAATCAAATAAATATACAATTTTCATTACTCATCATGCTCCCCTGCATGGTATTTTGATATTTAAAGTAGAATAATAGTTCTAGCAAGGATTTTTACCAGTTGAAATTTTAAAAAGTTTTTGGTTTTCATTTGATGACATGTAAATAACTTTCTACTATTTGTGCAAATTACTTTTATTTGCAACCTAAAACCAATTGGTGCCTATATGGCATTAGGTATTTTTATGTATGTATTTTAGATTGAGAGCAGTATGTCATTAACCTTGCAGGGTATCCAGGAAAAAATAAAACTGTCTGTTGGGAGTTCTAAGCTCTGCAACTAGGAAAACTTTCTAGTTATAGCAGTTTTCAAAGCAGAGCATGTCAGGTATTCAAATTGAAGGGTTAATGTGATTGTCACTACCCAATTTTAAAGGTAGAGAAGAGACCAATATATTTTCAGATTAGTGTGTCTTGGCAAGTGACATTTGGCCTTCTCCTTGCCTTTTAGAAACAATGCTATGTGCGCCCCTGCTATAAATTTCTTCTTTAAAATGATGTAAAGGCCAAGGCAAAATATAGACTTTCAATAAAATAGAGGACTTTCAAGCTTTCTCAGTGAAAAGACCAGAGCTGAATAGAAAATTTGACTTTCAAACACAAGAATCAAGA
>JAQQSZ010019070.1:0-10442 GCA_028646595.1 Phalanger gymnotis
GTCTGCCACTTTTTGACCATGGAGCACATCTTGTCCTGGGTAAGGTCCATTCCATGGAAATTAGTCAAACAATTTTTACCCTGAACATCTTCAGTAATTAACTTGAACTTATGAAAAGCAACCTCATCATTCTGCAGATCAGTAAGACTCACTTCAAAAACTCGACCTTTGAGGCCATCAGAGGCAATTTTTGCTCCTTGAGTCCTTGTAACCAGTGTTTTGCCAATATTGCGAATGTTGAACATAGCTAGTGCTTTTACATCATACCAATCCTTCTTTGAAAATGGATCAACCACTTTCTTCTTGGCTCCTTTTTTGCTGCCTTTGGTGAGGCGCTTATTCTTGCCCACCGCCATGATCCTGCTCTGAAAGCCAAAAGGCCGAAAAGGCAGCTCACGCGAGACTTTTTCTCCAGCCTCTAATATTAATAATGACAGCAGAAACAACAACAACATTGAGCAATTACATGATTTTAAAGCTTTGTGAAGTGCTTTACAAATATTATTGCATTTTGTTTTCACAACATTCTTGGAAGATAGGTGCTATTATCATCTCGGGTTTACAGATGAAGAAACTGAAGTAGACAGAGGTTTAGTGATTTGTCCAGGGTCACACAGCTAGCAATTGTCTGAGGCTGGATTTGAACTCAGGTCTTCCTGGCTCTAGGTCCAGCACTCTATCCATTATGTCACTCTAGCTACTACTAAATTGATTAAGCTGGAGTTGGGGCTCGAGTTTAATTGATCAGTTTGGAGGAGAGATATTGTAATTTAGTAGCTAATAAGGTAATAGATTTCTAAACATACCTCTGGATTGCTCCTGAACTTGAGATGAGTAGAATGAATATAGTCAATTCAGAAGCTCCTGTTACATACTTACATAGAGCTCACGAGAATGACCTCTTTTAAGTAAGGCTTCATGTAAGGTATGCATAGCTGAAAAGCACCCTCGGTAAGAACAGCAGAAGGAGAGGAAATAGATGCCATGAGATATTTAGGAGGAAGAAGGGTGGGGTGCAATGGAGAAAGATGAAAAAGTGAAATGACAGAGAAAGTGTCATGAGAAAGTAAAATGGTAAGGAATGTGTGACAGATGTCACGTTCTAGGACTGACTACCCCACTCACAGGTCCATAACACATCTAAAGGTCAAGAGATTGGAAATCAGAGAGAAACATGAATCAAAAGTGTGGGAAACTAAAACCTGAGCTGTCAGTGGTCAGAATAGGAAAAAGACTGGTGAATATTTTGGAGTTGAAATGCTACAACTGATACTGTAATGAATTATTAATGCTACGATTAACTGTACATAAACTCAAATCCCTCTTTATATCCACAGTTAAAGTTCGTGTATATCAATCTGTTCACATATGAAGGATTATTAAAGAATGTGAGGAGAATGGAGGTAAAACTGGAATTGTAAAGAGAGTAGGGGAGATTAAGTGACTGGGTACAAGCTCAGAAGAGAGAATTCTCTCCCCTTCCCTGATTTTCCTATCAGTGTTAGCGCTGAGAAAACAACAAAGCCATCAGGAAGTGTTCAGGAAAATTGGGTTTCCCCCTCAATTTATGGTACAAGAACGTATAATACTCATACTTTCTGAACCATAAGTCAGACACACCCAAGAGGGAGATTCCTTTTACAGAATCTTATTAAAGGTTAATTTTTCTTCTCTTGAAGTCTTGACTATTTTGGAAAATCTGAGCCATGTGGTCATAGTAGATATAGGGGAATTAAAAATGTTTCCTCTGTGGGCTGGTATTGAGCTCATAAGTAGATGAAAAAAGTGCCAAATTTCATTGGCAATGTAGCTAACACAGATACAAACTTTGTTTCCTCTGAACAGGATAGATTGTATGTCCTCAATGAAACAACAGGAGATCTCTATTGCATTGGAGTCGTTTGGGTTATGACAACAGTCTGGGCTCACAGTTTGGTGATTGTCAATCCCTCCTGGTGCCCAGCTCCTCAGTGCTATAACTAGGTTCTTTACCTAGTAGTATGTGTTAATCATGATGCCACTCAGAGGGTTCTTCCTGGATATGCCTCTTTCTTTTCATCTCTAGCATGCTGTCTCAGTCACTTATCACTGGCATGATAATAGGTAAGCAAGCTATTTAATTTGGTTAGATAATGACATTGCAAATTTAAATATAATAGACAAATGTAAAAGTATAACATCACACTATTTTTCATTTCCTTTTTCCAAGGGAAAAATAACCTTTTAGGATGGAGATCAATTCCTCCTTTGGCAGTATTCTAGCCTTAGCATGTGAATGGAAATGAGCCCACCCAGAATTTTAGTGTCTTATGAGAGACCTCCCCTCTTCCAGTAAAGCAATAGCAGGACAAAGAGTTATTTCACAACAGATTGTTTTCACTGAGATTGGAAAGTACTACAGATGTTTTTAGGGATTCTCAGGGTCACCACCGAACAGGCAAACAGTAAATCACAATGTCAGCTCCTGGATCTTGGAAATTTCATCCCAGAGCGTGGAATACTCTTGCGCATTGACATATTTGTGGCAATTTGTGGTCTTTGAAGCCCTTCTTTATTGGAAAGGGTTTCCACTTAAATGCTACCAGAGCTGAAAGTTTGGGGTCCAGTAATAAGGGGCACAGGGCAGCTATACTGTGCCCTGGGGTGCCATTGTCCTCCTATTACTTCTTCAAAACTACATGATAATTACTCTGTCAACAACTCTAGGGCTACAAATTCTAGGTGCCAAAAAGGTAGATAAAACTATTTTAGAATGTTGGAGGCCTGGGAAAGAGCCAGGATACTCATCCTCTACATACATTTTATCATACTACTAACCATCTCAGTTTCTGACTTAAACTTTTAAAAAAATTTCCTATTTTGAGGACAAATTAAGACATCAGCCACAATAGATCGGTTCTTGATATGGGAAGGTAATCTCTGAGCCCAGATGGGTTCTTACGTCTATCCACAGGCAGACTTGCTTTCTGAAACTGGTTTGTAGCAGGAAGAAGGGAGGTGGTGCAATAGAGAAAGGAGCTGTATCACATTAGCTTGAGATGACTTTTTCTTGAGAATGTAGGACCACTGAGGCACAGAGAAAGAGAGAGAGTCAGTTTTATGCAGATTGTGTCACGGCGTTCAATCTCATTACAAAGACCTTTATGCTGAAAATGAACGGGTATGTTATCAGAAATTCTCACGTTCAAGAACCCAGTGACGATGACTGGATGATGCCCTGGACACCACCGGGGATCAGATAGGGCTGAGAAGATATGAGCCTACCTTGGCATGTGAGAAGGCAAAGCTGAATTCTATAGATCACCAAACATTGGGGCAAAAGTCTTTAGAACTTATCCAACTTGTGTCAGTCAATGCATCCTATCCCATCACTGTGCATGTAGTGCATATAGTTTCTGATGAAAGGTCCACTTATCTGCCTTGCTTCTTTTTGGATTTAGAAGGGACAATAGTCATAGAATGATTATTAGTTGGTGTTCTGGTCATGAGATGTCCTTTCCCCTGCCCACTCAGTCTGTGTGGTTTAACTCTGACAGATCTCAATGAGTGTGTTTGAGAAGTGAGCAGCATTTGTCTGCTGCAGGTTGGGTGAGGTATCTGACATCCTTCTGATACTTTTAGAGCAAACAAAAGAGTGATTGCCAATCAGAAATGGAGCTGCTTTAGTTAGATATTCTTGATCAATGATCCTGAAGGGGAAGAGGTATAGAAATATCTCATTTTTGATTTTGTTGCTTCTGCTCAGCTGTGAGTTGGGAGTTATGAGAACAAGAAACTCCAAAAAATATTCTTTTTTTTGAGGGGCGAAGGCAGGGTCATTGGGATTAAGTGACTTGCCCAAGGTCACACAGCTATTAAGGTGCGTCAGGTGTCTGAGGCTAAATTTGAACTCAGGTCCTCCTGACTCCAGGGCCAGTGCTCTACTCACTGCGCCACTTACCTGTCCCTCCAGGGAATATTCTTGACAAGGTTAAAGGAAGAAAAGAAGCCCATTCTGTTTTTTTTCTTCTTCTGGGCATTTCAAAGGGGATAACGGGGAAAGATGTAAATTTCAGAGGGTGTCAAGCTGATGACCAATCTTCTGGTTTTGGGTCTTGTCTTTCTGCACAGGGATGAGTGGGTAACAGAAAGTTGAATCGAGTCCTCAGGCCTTGAGGATCCAGGAGATAAAGAGCACCATTATGAATTGTACTTTACCTAGACAATGCTTCCCATTACTTCCTGTTGTATAGGCAGGATCCAGGGAAAGGCCTTGTTTTACTGAGAGACATTTGTTCAAATGTGGATACAAACTCCAAAGGAAGATTCACAGCCAGGATCAACAAAGGTGCCAAACACTTCTCTCTACACATTGAGGCATCTTAGCTCGGAGGCTCAGGAACCTTCTTCTGTGCAGCGAGTACACAGTATTCCCTAGGCACCTGTATCCTGTCTAGAAACAGTTGAGTCTCCAGTCATATTCCCAGCTCTTCCCTATACCTTCCAGCTTTCCCCATAATACGTTTCCTCTCGCCATCTTCTCTCCTTTTCCCAGCCAGATCCAATCTTAAACATATTCTGTCTTCCCTTCCACCCCATTCTTTTGCTCTTTACCAGTCTTTCAAGAAGGGCAACTTACCCCTTTGACCAATTCTTACTGTTCTTTCTTCCAGCATTAATGGGCCAACTATTCACTCTCATAGATCTGGACTTCAGGAGCAGATGAAAGAATACTTCATTTTATAGCTTCAGCCTCTAAGATTCATCAGAACCATATTTACAACCGAAACCTCAGACTCTAATAGTAACCAGCCCAACTAAACAATACTATAGCTATTGAGTCCAGTAGCCATCACACTAGCCATCCAACATCACAGCTCTAGAGCTCAGCAGGACACGGATACAGCAGGCTACGGATACAGATTCAGGTTCTAGTCTCCAGGCCAAATTTACATTTCATAATTTCAGGTTTCTATAGCTACACTATTTGCTAGTACCACAGCTGTAGACTTTGGCAGCCAGCAGTTGAGCTGCCTACAACCTCAGCTCCAGATCTAATAGCCAAAGACAGTACACCTTCCTAAATCTGATCTACAACAATCACTGGTTTGACTGCTCACCACCATAACTTCAAATTCCAGTAACTATAAAACCAGATACATATCTCTATAGATCAGACACTAGGAGCTAAACAAAGCTAACTATACATCTTCTTACTTCTGGTTTCCAGTTTCTAGTCCAGAGGCCAGTACTTTCTGAGTTCCTTGTGGAACTTCCATACTAACGTTGAAGATTGCAAGAAGAATACAATTATCACCCCTACTCTTTATTGCCAAAGCCCATGTAGCTATACCTTTAGCACATGTTTAGCTCACCATTGCTAGGACTGTGTCTTCTACTACTCCTGTCACTGGATAGAAAAAATACAATAAGCGATACAATGAAGAAATTTTATAACAAAAAAAACCTTAAAAGAAAAAATTTAATCAGAAACAATTTAAAACATCAATTGATAGGATGGAAGAAATACCAATGGAAAATTTTAATTGAGTTATAAATATGTTAAATTAGGGTTCTGAGATAGAAAAGAATAACAAAAAACCATATAAAATAATGAAGAAATGATTAAGAAAAATAGAAAGCAATATACAAGAACTAAAAATGATGAAACTGGCAAATAAAAGAATAAATGAAGTCAATGAGAGATGAATAGATAATAAAAGAAACCACAACTCTAGGCTGCAGTACAGCACAGGAGATTTGGGAGACAATAAGAAGCACAAAAACTAGGTTTATTGGGATTGCAAAAGGCAGCAAAAGGAAAAAAAAAGTTGAATCCTGTATTTGAAGATAAGCAGTGAAAACTTTTCAGAATGGAAAGGTACAGGTCATACTCTATAAAGAGAGAAATAGAGAAGATACATACAGTCCCAATAGAGAGAAAGCCTTAAAACAATTTCTCAGGACATAATTGTAAAACTACAGCATTATAAAGAAAAAAGGAAAGAAAAATTTTCAACTACTGAGAAAGAAAAAGGAAAATAAATGGAAAAATACCAGTTAGCTTATCATTAGACTTCTGAAAAACAGCAAGAGAAAAGTCATAAAGCTGGAGAAAATGATAAAAAATTCTTAAAATCATAGAGAGAGTTTCTTCACTCAGAAATTCCTTACACCAATGAAATAACAGGTCTAGTTCCTATCTCTATCTCTATGGAAGAAGTGGCTTGAGGAAACAAGTGAAGATCTGCATGAAGACTTTTGGAAACACCAATTAACTGGCATTTTCATTAGCAAACTTGAACACGATGTCATTTGAAGACCAAAAAAAAAAAAAAAAAGAAATGAGAAATGGAATCTGGAAAACAAGAGTACGTCTGAAATTCTGGATACCTTTCACCAACAAATAAAAGCAAACATCAGAATGATAAGGTGCTACGTGGAGTCAAAGCAGCAAAAAGAATAAAATAAGCAATTCGATATCCATAAAAACTAATACAGAGGTTTGAGAAACAACAAAAAATTAGAGGAGAGAGACTTTGTAAAAAGGAGGATGTGGAAAATTTCTGGTTATCTCTATCATTTCAAGAAGTCCAACTCAATGAAAATGTCAAGATAGTTTAAATGCAAAACAGAAAGCTTGTGTACTATTAATATAAGGAATGATAAAATGGTTATGTCAAGGGAAGTGACAGGTTAGCTTTCCTGCAAAACTGGGAAGTGGTGGGTCTGGTTAAGAACCATAATTATTGGCACAAATGCTTCATCGTAGTGCATGAATTATTAGTAAAATACTTGACATGTTTTCTCATTGATGCAAACCTGATTCCATATCTCTCAACAGAAGGCATCACCTTTTTATTGCAAAAAATAGACAACTAAAATCCCTCCAAATATAGACCAATTGTGTGGTTATATACTTTATACAAAGCACTCACAGTTCGTATTGTTAAAAAAAATCTACAAACATGTCAAAAAGTTCCAAGGTTATAAAGAATAGCTCATTACTGATTCAGTGACCAAGTTATATGAAAATTTTGTACCATTTATATAGCTTTTACTAATCACCATAAAGTTTTTGACCCATTTCTGTACTTATGGCCTAGTCATGTACAACAAAAACATAAAATAGTTCCAGGTAGAGTGAGAACCCTATACTCTTTCCCAGCCACATGGAAAACTGTTCTGTATTTACAACATACCACCAACATAATAATGTTGAGAGCAACTTATGCAAAACAGAACATCTTCAAGGGAGATTGTTTAAGCTTATCGTAGTTCTTTTTAGTGTTAAAATAATTTCCGTAAATCCTGAATAGAATTGAGTATGTCCTTCAAGTCAAAAAGGAAGTCATACCAAAACATTGTATTTATTGTTGTACGTACATGGTTGACATCAAATTATAAGGCTGTACTGAGAAACATATTAAGACGTTATATCATCCTGTGGAAATTTTCTCTAAAGATATCAAAATGTCACTTGGACTCAATTAACTTTAAAATTCTTCATATATGTCAAGGAAGACTCTAGGGGTCAAATTGGACAAACAAATGAAGGCAATACTTACAAATGCCTTGGCCTTTTCCAGGCAAGACAGGGAGTGTAAAACATTCAGGAGAAAGTTGAAGCTAAGTTAAGACATTAATTAGCAGTCTGAAGTCAAAGCTTAATGGGATGATTATACTGAGAGTAATTAGCACCTGCACAATAGGTTTTTTCTTTTTGTTTTTTGAGACTGGATCTATCTTGCCCTGGATGAAAGTATGTGGACACTCATGAGGCCTATTTCACAGCTGATATTTTGTATCACTCACATGAAACATATAAAATACTGCCCAGTCCTAAAATTTATTTGTATGTATAAGGAAGGTAAATTCTCATGGCCAAAAACTACCTAGCTAACTTGGGGTTTACCGGCTAGATTTCTTTCTCAAAGACCAAGGCTTAAACCCAATTCACTCTGAATCTAACGGATTGAACAATAGGTCCCTACCCAAGCACCACTTAATGGTTATTTTTTTTTGGGCCCTCCGGGCTCAGCATGAATGTAAATAGTAACTTCTGGCCAGCAACCCATAGGGTCTTCTCCTTCTAGTTTGATATTTTTTTTTAAATTAAAGGGGCCATCCCTTCACTCACTTCTCACTGAAAGGGCTTTGCCTCACTCAGAGTGAAGGCCATCTCCAGTCAGCCCGATCAATATCTGGCCACTGGATCCAGATGGCTCTGGAAGAGAGAGTGACGCTAGTGACCTTGCAGAGCTCTCCCTCACTCAAATCAAAGTCAATTAAGTTATGTCATCATCTCCCTGATGTCACAGTCCTCTTCGAGGATGGACAAACCACAGAACCACAACCACAATTTGTATTATATTGTAGGTATGCTATATTTTTATTTATATGTATTACCCACTGTAATCTCTTTTCCCTAGAGCATCTAACTCAGTGGCTTGCACTTAATAGATTTGTTGGTTCTGACCTAGGTTTGTACCTGTGGTTGAAGAATGCACTCTTTAGAGTTAAGTGCTGTTTCTTCTAGAGTCTCTCCAGTTGTGATCAAGCATTACCCTATGCCGTGTTTATGGGCCAGAGGCTTGAGGCTTAGCACCTTTCGATGAATATATTTTTCTGTTCTATTCTCACGAACCATATAGTCTACAAGGAAACAAGAGGAAAAATCTCCAAGTTTTTATAATTGATGTGTGAGATTGTTATTCTCCTGAGAGGTGGTGCTGCATAGTGATGGGCAGTATGGTGTAATGGATAGAGATCTGATCTCTGTGTCAAATAGACCCAGGTTCAATCTTGTGTGGTGACCACGGACAAGTCATTTACATTCTCAGTGCTCCAAACAACTCTCTAAACTGTAAATTAAACAGTTGTGGATGTGCATTGGTAGAAGGAGTTTCCTCACTGGGAATTCTTTATAGTAATAAAATTTCAATTCTGACCCCAAACAAAAGGATTTTAAGGGAGAAAAGGGAAGGATGAGTATTTGTTTAAAACTTTTTAGGTCATTTAATAATCATCTGCATTTTTATAAAATTCCTTTTCTTTGACTTTTTTATTTGTAGTTTTGTTTAATTTATTATTGGTATATGGGGGCATTTTTTGAATGTAGTTTGCCAATTGTTGTGCTCTAAAAATAAAACTACTGATGCATTGACGACCTATTGCTGTATTTCAAATTTAAAAGACAAATTAAAATGTTAAAATTATAAATAAAAGATTAGAACAATGAGGGGCAGAGCCAAGATGGTGTCTGGAAAGCAGGGACTTGTGTGAGCTCCCTGCCAAGTCCCTCCGAAAACCTATAAAAATGGCTCTGAACCAATTCTGGAACTGCTGAATGCACAAAATAGCAGAGGGAAGCAGGGCTCCAGCCCAAGACAGCCTGGATGGTTGCTAGGTGAGGTCTATCACGCACAGAGCTGGGAGTGGAATGGAGCAGAGCCCAGCGTGGGCCGCGTGGACTAGCCAGACCAGAAGTCAGGCGGCGTGGACCCTAGTACCCTGAACCAGTGAGCTGTGGCAGTTACCAGACTTCTCAACCCACAAACACCAAAGACAACAAAAAAGAACTGCAGAACTCATGAAATAGTGGAAGGAAGCAGGGCGCCAGCTCAGGACAGCCTGGATGGTCTCTGGGTAACATCTATCATGCATGGAGCTGGAAGCATAGCAGAGCAGAGCCCAGTATGGGTGGTGGCAGGACCAACCAGACTGGGAGCCGGGCGGCGTGGGCACTAGTGCCCTGAATCAGTGAGCTGTGGCAGTTACCAGACTTCTCAACCCACAAACACCAAAGACAACAGAGAAGGTTAGTGGGAAAAGCTTCAGGAGTGGAAGGAGTTCGCAGTTCAGCCACCACCCCAGGGGCAGCGGAGGTGGCATAGCTACAGAACTATAGCTGCAGTTGCTTCCAGCCCCAGACTCACCAGGTGGGAGGAATTAAGTGGTGGATCTGAGCAGGAGTGCAGAGCTTGCTGAAGATCTGAGTCCAGTCCAGGTTGGGGGTTCTTGGGGAAGGAGGAGGGCTGGTGTGGCAGAGCTGGCTGAAATTGTTCTGAAAACAACAGCACATCCCCTCAAGCTTGGAACAAAGTACTCTTTACTCTACAAGCAGTCATACTCTGCTGAAAAATTGAAGGGTCGAGTAAGTTGGCTGGGAATATGGCCAGGCGGCGAAAACGCGCTCGGATTCAGTCTCAGACTTTGGAATCTTTCTTTGGTGACAAAGAAGACCAAAACATACAGCCAGAAGAAGTCAACAAAGTCAAAGAGCCTATATCAAAGGCCTCCAAGAAAAACATGAACTGGTCTCAGGCCATGGAAGAGCTCAAAAATGATTTGGAAAAGCAAGTTAGAGAAGTAGAGGAAAAATTGAGAAGAGAAATGAGAATGATGTGAGAAAACCATGAAAAACAAGTCAATGACATGCTAAAGGAGACCCAAAAAAATAT
>JAQQSZ010019071.1:0-10442 GCA_028646595.1 Phalanger gymnotis
AAATGGGCTTTCTGGGCTTGGAGTCTTTTTGTCAAGATGTTGGAATGGGGAGGCTGGTTCAAGTTTTTGCTGCGGTGGGGCCTAAATAAATTTCTTGTTGTTTTCTCCTTAGAGAATCTCTCATACCTTGCGATTTCGGACCATTCAAACATATACATGATTATATTTGAGATCATAAATTCGGCCTTCCTACTACAATTGGTTCTTTGTTGTCCATTGATAATGCAATTATTATATTACTTTGAACAGATGCCTTAAAAAACTAAGAAACATCAAGCAGAATATAACATCTATACTTTCCTTAAAACACACACACACACACGGAGGGTGGAGTGTTCCTAAACTTCTTTCCATGGACATTCTGAGACATATCCCAAGAGTTTCATGAATTTAGGTATCTTTTTTCTTTGGCAAAGTGTGTTTTAGCAGATGACATCTGATAACTAACACTCACGGAAGGGCATTCTTTGAAAACAGGAGTGCGAATTTATTAAACGTAGAGTATTATAGCATATATCGATTACTTGAGGGACAGTGAGAGAGAGAGAAAGAGAGAGACTGTCAAAGTGCACTGTAAAGCCACATGCATGAAAAGACAAAACAAATCTGGGTCCCTCTAGCCTTTTTCCAAGCTATACTTCAAGGCAACAAGTCCCCTCCTAGCTCTGTGTCCAGCTAGCCGTCCTTCAGGGGCCAGAGCAATCACCACAAGTCCTTTCTAAGTAATCCAGTTCTTTTTTTGGATTTCAGTTTAAATTTTCCTCTAGATTACAACACAAAATTATATTATTGGCACTGTTTTTCCCATGGTAGGCATGGGTACATTGTTCTTTGTCTTAATGTTTTTCCTGCTCCTGTCCACTCGTATGACCTTACAAACAATCCTATATCTCTGTTCATTATTGACTCCCTTATTCAAAATCCCTTCAGACTGGCTATTTGACAACTTGTAAAGCCTCTACTTAGTTTCTTTTCCTACATCTTGAGAAGAAAATTAGTGACTGTTCAAGGACTGAGCTGTATGTGGAAGATGGGAAGATGCCCTCTGCCAAATCCTACCCTGTAAAATACAGACAGCCTTGCTTCGTTTTGCTGGTCTGAGTCTCTAATCTTTTTTTATCCTAGGTGCATTTTTTGCCCAGAAGTGTTAACTCTATAATAAGTGTTATGGCTTAATCATTTACATTGTATTTTTTACCACTACCTAAAGAGTTTAATAATCAGGCCTATGGTCAATCAGGCAAGAGAACCTCTAAAGGAAGGAAAAAAATAGAATTTTTGGAGAAATTATCCCATTTATTTGATCAGGTCACTTCTCTAATCTTTCCCAAAGTTATTAGATAAACACCTGAGATGACTTCAAAAACCAGACATATCCCTAGAGCCATTTTAAAAAATGATGCCAATGTGTTTTCCATGATTACCCCTGTCAGCGGCATGCTGCCTGTGCATAGACATTATTGTTCTGAGTTTAATTCAGATCCAACCTAGAAATTAATGTAGCATTCCATGAAACATGAATGCATTTTAAGAAACTGTGTGCCAAAAATGTCCAGGCCACCAGTGATAAGATAGAAAGAACTTCATGGTGATAGTTGATATTTTAAAAGTGTAATTTCGCAGAACCTAAGTGTTTATTAAAGCTTTGAAATAACTTTTGATGTATAATGCAAATATCAGAGGTCAGCTATTCAGATAGCACATTGATTAGAGCCTAGTGGTGTGTGTGCGTGTGTGTGTGTGTGTGTGAGAAAGAGAGAGAGAGAGAGAGAGAGAGAGAGAGAGAGAGAGAGAGAGAGAGAGAGAGAGAGAGAGAGAAAGACAGGGAGAGACAGAGAGAGACACAGACAGAGACAGAAAGAGACAGAGACCAAGACAGAGAGATGGAGAAAGAGACAGAGACAAAGATGGAGAGAGAGACAGAGATTTATAACATATTAGGGGAATATTCCCTTTCTATCCCTCCAGTAAACAATATCATTCAAAGGACCATCACAAGCACTTTGGAAATCTACACAAAAAATATTTGCCTTGTCTTACTCCTTTCAACCAAGATTGGAGAGTATATATGTATGTATACATGATCTATGTACCATACGTGTATGTGTTCTATGTACCATTCACACCTCTGTACTTCTTCATACATATGACTTTAGGTTTAAAGCACCTAAATCCCCCTTCCTACTCATTTCAATTTAAATCATATTACATGATACTTTCCTCCCTAAAATATTCCATGTCTGAAAACCTACCTTCCTTTTAAAATATTTCCTCTTGTTTTGTTTGCTGAGCATCTACATAAATGCTTGCCCTAAGATGCTAAACTTTCTCCAAAAATTACTCTATCCAAAAGAGTAAGGAGTGTATTTAATCTTTTCAATACTGTCTATTTTCACTATTCCATAGATGACCAGAGAAATGCATGACCAGACAAAAATATAGGTCAGCAAGATATCAAGAGCAAGGACTCTCTAATGGAGAGTCTTTGTGGTCCAAAGGTACATGTGCAATGTCAAGAGATCTAAAGGAAAGCCAGTTGGACATTGGGTAGACTCCCTGTCACGCGTTTACAAGAAAATATAGAAAAGAATTTCTTAGGTTAGACAAGTAGAGTTAGTTTCAAATCTACATTATTGGAGGGAGCATCCATATGTATATGAGATCACAGATGCATTCAAATATTCTAGACTATTTCCAGCACTTTGCCTTTCATAATAAATATTTCTGAATGAATGATGAATGAATGAAATTTATCTATTTCTAAGCTACTTAGTACATAGAAGAACAAAGAGAAACCTTTGCATTTGCTCAGCTTTTACAAATAAATCACTACAAGTGTATAAGATCTTTCAGGCACCTGGGACCCACCCAAAAAGGCTATTCTATAGACAAATATTTTATTATCCTAACATATTCTTACTCTTCAAAACTTTAAGGACCATGGATTTATTATTTTGCATGCTTTCTCCATAAACATAGACCATAATTCAATTCAATCCAAATTTACAAGCATTTATTAAGCACATACCAAGTGCAAAGCACCGCTATATGAGATATCAGTTTAACACTTGGTAGATGGCCATCAATTTCCTCATCTGTAAAATGAGCTGGAGAAGGAAACATCAACTTACTCAAGTATCTTTCCCAAGAAAACCCCAAAAAGGGTCACAAAAAATCAGATGCAACTAAAAATGACTCATCAAAAACAAGATGGTCTGTACTGAGAACAGGAAATAACTGGGAGACTAGTATATGTTGTTATTGTATGTCCTTCATTCTCTAAGAAGACCATGATTTCAGGAAGATGATGCTATGAATTGCAAGTGAATTAGGTTTAAGTGAGGGAGAGTTTGTATCTCTAAATGTATATTGCTTTTGGCTTATGAATTACAGTAGCTTTTAAAGGTTTAAAAAAAATTAAGATGGTCCTTGGGAGATGCTGTAGCCAAAAATTTCATCACTTGCCTGTGGACTGCTTTGTGAGAAGTCTGACATGAGGTAACAGTTTCGAGAATAGACACACAGTTCGTCATTGAACCTATGCTAAAAGTTCTTTGAGCTTCATAGGATCTGCCAGAAATTGCATTTAGCAGAGAGAGCCTTTAAGAATCAAGGGGCACTTCTATCTACCATTATAATGAATTCTGGAGGATGATTTTTAGTGGAGGTTTTCATATCTTACTATATAAAAAACCCAATCCTTAGCCTCCAAAAGATAACTACATTTTATACAAAGTATTTAACTACAGTTTTCTTTTAAACCAGCAGTGCCTCTTGGCAAGAGCCTTTACTCTAATGAGCAAACAGATTCATAAGACTTGATTATTCTACAGCATCAGCTGGTTTGTGACTTACCACAGAGGAGTCCAAAGTGCAAACTCTTGAAGATATTCTGTATATTTAACACCACTGTAAGCTACTTCTGTGTTCCTAATTTGTTTGCTGAAGTGGGATGCTACAGATTGGGGCTGCAAGTAAGTGTTGTTTGTTTCACGCAAACATACTGACTTGCTGTGAGCAAGTTGAAGTTCCCATTACAAGGGTCTGCTGAAATGCACTGATTGGCACTCCACTGACTAACTGATCCTAAGCACAGCCAGCAAAAGCCTGATTATAATTATTTTCTTTCCTGCTCTTTTGGTATGCATCAGGTGCAGCAGAGCCTCCTGGGCTATGGTGTTGAGTATTAAGACCCAACAGAACTAGAGAGCTCTCTTTGCCCGTTCGTTGTTGAGACAAGGAGTGATATTTGCCACTGTTAAGTTTCTTCTTATCCAGATCCCAGGGAACAGAGACAAAAGCAGGCTTCATAATCACCCAGAGGTGTCAATTATATCATCAAAAGGTCTCAATTCAAGAAGATACCCTCTCCCTAAAACAAGGGTGACAGCTTTGCTGAATGTGAATGCCAGCAAGAAAACATGAAGGTAAGTGAATATTCTGGAAACTCTCTTAATGGAATTTCAGCCTAAATTATCTTGATAATTGCTCAATCTGCCAACTTTGATGTGAGGGTGTTAGGTGATGCCTAAGTGAAGAGTGAGTAGGCTCTTTTATTAGAGTCACTGCAGATTGAGAGGAATTCTTTTAGAGTTGTCAGCTTCAGATGATGAAGGAACAAAGGAATCAAGCACAGGGCCTGCGGTTAGCGTTGGACCTTGCAACACTCCTATGAACAGTTGAACCAGATTAAAATATAATTGGGAAACATTTAATAAAAATACAGTCAAACATAGAAAATGTTAATATGTGGTTTTCTTAATAGTTACACAGCCTGCAGGGACCCTTGTATACGACTTAGTGGCCCTGTTTCTATTTGAGTTTGACATCACTGATATAGAGTTTCTATGGCATATATCTCTCCAGTAATCAAAAATTCCATACCATTCAAGATTCTACTAGATCAGACAAAGTGGGGTAGAGGATAGACTCTATAAGGCTACCTTAGCAGCATTTAGATTATGAATTTAATTAATAGAACCCTTGAGTCCTGAGGGGATGAAATAGGATATTGTTGGTTCAGCCATGATTCTTCATGACCCCATTTTCAGTTTTCTTGGCAAAGATACTGGAATGGTTTGCCATTTCCTTCTCCAGCTCATTTTACCAAGGAAGAACTGAAGTAAACAGGGTTAAGTGACTTGCTGAGAGTAACATAGCTAGTAAATAAATGTTTGAGGCCAGATTTGAACTCAGGAAGAAGAGTCCTTCTAACTTCAGGCCCAGCACAGGTCACCTAGCTGTCCCTAATGTAACTTAGCTATGTATAATAGGGGGAAGGAGAGTCAAGTGAAATCATGGCAGAAGCAAAAAAAAAGAGACCTAAGGAGAGGGAAAGTATCAGATAATGGGTTGCTTAGCGTACGGTATTCCTAAAGTCTGGACACAGAGGCAAAAATGTAAATTTTCAAGAAATGAAATGAATGAAATTTTTATTTAATTGGAATATTAACAAATAACCTCTTCAGTATGATTTCCATGATTTGTTATGCAAAGGTTGATGCGCTTTGCAAGATTCACATGAGCTCAATACAATAACTTCACATTGCTCTCAATTGCCTATGTGTCCAAACTTTAGGAACACACTGTATAATACAAAAAGAGAATCACAGACGGCTGGTAAATAAGCTTCACATATTTTAAACTTCTTCCTAGGGCTTATTCTAGGTTCCATTACCACTCCCCTACCTAGTAGATCTTAAGGACTCCTTGTTTTTGAAGATTCTGAACATAGTCCTTATGTCTGTTATCCAATAGTCCTTCCTAGGGAGGGGGGAAGTGAGTAATCTCAGTACAAGTGCATATGCATCTGGAGAATGGACTGGGAACACAGCTTTATCATCACCCAGCCACCTTTGCTCTGGTCTTCACTATGTCTTGGTCTGTGAAGCAGACAAAGAATACCGACACAGGCACCAAGGAATAATCCAAGAGAAAAAAAAATCCAGGAACTCTGACCCTATTGTTATATTGTTACACCAACCCTCCAAGATTCACCTGGCTTCTGTATCCACATTTTTCCCACATATTCTCTCTGTTTGCTATCACATACAGTCCAGAGTGAACAAAAACATTCCAACTCCATCCCTGAGGTCTACGTTTTTCAAACATTCAGGCTAAGTAATGATACAGTTAGTCCAAACATGCCTCCTCACAGCTAGCCACAACTCTAAAATCCAAAAACATTCCAAGATCGTACTATACACTTTGCTTTCTTCCACCTCCACGTGCTTTTATTCTATACTGACACTTCACTCTACTGATTCAACCCAAATGCCTTTAAAGGTTTGAAATGTAGTTGCCTGATTAACCCAAAGCCATGAAAAGAGCTATTTCCTCTAACAACTTCCTCCTCTTGCTATTCAAAGCTAAATTGCCATCGACATTGCTTCCTATCAGTTTGCAGATAGTTGAAAAGATCAATGTGTGACTCATCGTCCTTACTGAACTGATTATTTGATTTAAATCTAATGATCTATGAATTACTCTTAGATCTAGGGTGCTTTCATGGGGGCAAGACCATTAAATTTTTCTACTCACCCTCATGGCCAGAAGTTCTGACAAACCTTCCAATAACTCTTTTTAATTGCATAGTTATGTATACCTTTCTAGAAATGAGAGAGGTAAATTCTATGCAGTGTAAACAAAAAAAGAAACAAACACATGATGAAACCTGAGCAATGTATTAAAAGCAAACTGCCCTTTATAGATAATGGATCTAGTCTTTCCTCCATGCATGAGTACAATTCTCATTAACACTAATGGAAGTTACTCATGAACATCAAGGAAATATACCTGGTAAAGCAGATTTTCACAATGGGTAATGGCATCAAATCTATTCCTGGTATTGTTGCATTTTATACTGCCCAACAAAAACACTCTTAAAATTCCTACCAAAAAAAGAGGCATTTAAGTACTGACTAACTTTCACAACTATCTTAGTACTCTTTCATTTTACTTTTGACATATGCAATTCAATAGAGTCAGGCCAACTCTTGTTTCATGAAAACAAAGTCATTTAAAATGAAATTTTATTGGCCTATTTTGTTTTTACATTGCCCAAATTTCTCCTAGGGGCTGCACCCCCCTCAACTGAGCTATCTCATGTAAAAAAGAATATTTTAAAAAAGGAAAAAAAATCAGCAAAACTGACTAATATTTTGAAAAAGTATAAAAACATATGCAATATTTTCCACCAACATGCCTCCTTTCTCTGTGTAAAGAGTGAGGAAAAATAGTCTTGTAGTATTTCTTCTTTGGAGCTATGCTTGTTCTTGGTAATTTTGTAACATTCACTTTCAGTTGTTTGGTGGTGGTTGTTCTATTTACATTGCTTTACTGATCTTATATTTTATTTTCTTGGCTCTATTTCCTTCACTCTGCATCAGTTCTTGTAAGTCTTTCCATGCTTCTCTGCAGTCATCATTTCTTATACCACAACAATTTTCCATTACTTTCATGCACTATGATTTACATGATCATTCTCTAATCTGTAAGCATGTACTTTGTGGAAACACAATTAGTTTTTAATGAATTTAGAACAATGGACCCCCTTAAAATTGAGGAAGACAGTCTAGTGTCCAGAAGGGGAATGTAGGGATAGAAGAGGATGAGCAAGAGGAGATGTGTTAGGATACAGGAAAGAGTAGTTTCTGTATCTGGAAATAAAGTCTAGTCCAGGGGTGGGGAACCTGTGGCCTCCAGGCCACATGTTGACTCTCTAGGTCCTCAAGTGCAGCCCTTTGATAATTTCTTAATAAAAGGATTTTTTTCTGTAAAATTTGGACTCAGTCAAAGGGCTGCACTTGAGGACCTAAGGGGTCACATGTGGCCTCAAGGCCGCAGTTCCCCCACCCCTGGTCTAGTCTTACATGTTACCCCTGCCACTTGCTAGCTGTGTGATATTGAGGAAGATAGTTAATCTCTGTGGAACTACATTTCATTGGTAAAATGATGTAGTTGGGCCAGATGATCTCTAAGGTCCCTTACCTCTCTAAATCCTATGAAACTACGTTATTGGGGCTGGCCTATATTTGGGAAATTGGGCAGTGTTTTCAAAGAGCCTAACCTGCTCACTATCACAGAAATCTATCTTTAACCTCAGCATTGCCTCAGTGCTGCTATATTACTTTGATTTAGAGAACACCATGACCTTGGGGAAAATCACAATTTCAGATAATCCAAAAGTGCAAGGGGAAAACATGGCAAATTATAAGAGAAGCACAGCACAGTTACAATAATGCCTGGTATGCAAGACTTGGACAAAATAACATTGAGGACAAGTATGACTAAAATTAGGAGTGGACAAATGGACCAGTCATGTACCAAGAATGAGATCCTAAGCTTGCTTCCAAAGAAATTAAAAGCTGTGTGGGCAAAATTTTAATTTAATAACTTGCACAAGTTGTTCTTAATAGAGACCAGAAAACAGTGAGTACTCAGTTTTGGGTTTTTTTTTTCAAATCAACAGAAGGATCTATAACTTTGAAATATTTTCTCTTTATATATGCTTTGATTATTATCAGAAGTAAAGTGGTAACCTTAAAATAAAAAGACTTCTCTTGTTCAGAAGCATTCTGTGGTCATAAATTTCTATATGGCAATCTGTCCCTGCTTCCAGCTACCACTGTGGAATATCAATACTTGCCTTGAAGTCAGCTGCCTCAGGAATTACCATCTCCCTTTTCATTTAGCTAATTAATTACCCAGGTTACCTAAATGATGGGTTCTCAATCATTTAGGATATTGATGCTATAGTCATCATCTCTGGCTCTTTGTAGCATCCCTTTCCAATCATACTAATAGCTCACATTTACATAGTGCTCTATGGTTTTCAGATGTACTTTACATATGTTATATAAATGCTCATTTCACTGGATACTCACAACAAACGTGTACAGTAGAAAATGGAATCTCATATACCTCCATACCACCTCATCTACACCAAGGGATGACTGCATATTTCAACTTTCCATAATCCACATGTTCTACTTTCATGTTCAAGAACTTTAGAATTCCTTCACTTGATTGTACTCTTTTGCCATTCTTTCCTTCTACTCATCTTAAAGCTATGCTTGATCCTTAACCTAGTCTGCATTCCCTCTGTTCCCTGAGTTCTTTTCTGGGTGATCTCTCCTCTTCTAGCTACATTCTCTTCCCTTCTCAATCTGGACTTCTTAGTGAAGTGCAACTTTCCACAGTCCTCAACTCTCTAATCCTTTTTCCCTTGTTTTGTCTGAGTTCATGTCTTGTCATACACCAACCAGGGATTAATCCCACCATCTGACTCCTCCAACTGTACTCACATGCTACTGAATGGTGCTAGATGTAGTCATAGAGTTGATTTTTTCAGTGACTCTGTGAAAGAGGAATATTATTATACCCTTTTGAAGCTGAGAAAGGTTAAGTGACTTGCCCAGGGTCATACATCTAATAAGTGCCCAAGATGTGATTTGAATTCAGCTCTTCCTGACTACAGGTCTTGGTGTTCTAAACACTACAGCAAGCTAATTTCACTCACTGAAGCAAGGCAATTCTTTTAATACTTCCTAAATGATTTTCTAGATCACTCACCACAACAGTTCCAGGTGTTCTCTTTCTCTAAAAGCCTCTCAAAACACTTTACCCCTCAGCCTCAGTTAAGGACCTTAACCCGTAATTTGATAAGAAAAACTGAAGCTCTATATCATGAGTCCCCTTCTGTCATTTCACAGCACTTTGATCTCAACCTCCTACTGTATCCTTCTTTAATCTAGTCTCTTGTACTGGCCAAGGTTGACCCCGCCCATATATCCTTGATCCTAACCTTTCCTCTTTCCTCCAGTATCTTACTCCTACTATCATTCTGTAATCTTTACACTCTCCCTATCTACTAGTCCCTTCCCTGCTGCCTAAAACAATGTACAAGTCTCCACCATTTAAAATATACAGCAATCAATGACAAAATTCTGTCACCAGATCCTACCATCCCACATCACTGGACCCCGCCCCCCCACAACACACAACACACAACTTTTGTCCTATATCTCTGTTCCTTTTCTCAGTTAGACTCCTTGAGAAAGCAATCTATATTTGGTGTGTCTACTTCCTGCCCTCTCACTTAATTGGCATCCCTCTGCAATCTGGCCTTCACACAGACACCACAGTGCTTTTCCTAAAGCATTGTCCTGTCCTTTTCACCTTCCTACCTCACTAAACTCCAGTGGCTCCAAATTATAAACTCCTCTCTTAGGTATTTAAATCTCTTTACAATCTGGCTGCTTTCTATCTTTCTAGATTTCTTACACATTGCTCCCCTCCATAAACTCTGGGATCCAACCTTCCTAGCCTACTCACTGTTCAGCATATACATTGTGTCTCCTGTTTTCCTACCTTTGTACTGGATGTTCACCATGTAGAGAATTCACTCTCTCCTCACCTTTGAATCTCAGAATCCTAATTTT
>JAQQSZ010019072.1:0-10442 GCA_028646595.1 Phalanger gymnotis
AGGATAGGATGGATTGATCCCTTACTGTAGAAGCTGCTAGCGCGTGTGTTATGCTGATTTTGCTTCCACAATACTCAAATTGTTTCTTTCTGACTGCTTGCAGTATTTACTCCTTGACCTGGACACTCTGGAATTTGGCTACTGTATTCCTAGGAGTTTCCTTTTTGGGATCTTTTTCAAGAGGTGATCAGTGGATTCTTTCAATTTCTATTTTACCCTCTGGTTCTAGAATATCAGGGCAATTTTCCTTTATAATATCTTGAAAGATGATGTCCAGGCTCTTTTTTTGATCATGGTTTTCAGGTAGTCCAATAATTTTTAAATTATTTCTCCTGGATCTATTCTCCAGGTCAGTGGTTTTTTCCAATAAGATATTTGACATTGTCTTCCATTTTTTCATTCCTTTGGTTCTGTTTTATAATATCTTGAGTTCTCATTAAGTCACTAGCTTCCACTTGTTCCATTCTAATTTTAAGGTAGTGTTTTCTTCAGTGGTGGTTTGGACCTCCTTTTCCATTTAGCTAATTCTGTCTTTTAAGGCTCTTCTTCCTCCTCTTTGGCTTTTTGTGTTATTTTCTTCAGTTTTTTTTTTTGGGGGGGGTCTCCTTTAGCAAGTTGCTGACTTGTTTTTCATGGTTTCCTTGCAACACTCTCATTTCTCTTCCCAATTTTTCCTCTACTTCTCTTACTTGCTTTTCCAAATCCTTTTTGAGGTCTTCCATGGCCTGAGGCCAGTTCATGTTTTTCTTGGAGGCTTTTGATGTATGCTCTTTGACTCTATTGACTTCTTCTGGCTGCGTGTTTTGATCTTCTTTGTCACCAAAAAAGATTCTATAGTCTGAGTCATTTTACACTGCTTGATTAACTTCCCAGCCAAATTACTTGACATTTGAGCTTTTTTGTCAGAGTATGAGTGCTTTTAGAGGGAAGAGTGTTTTGTCCCAAGCTTCAGGGGTTTTGCCCTGCTGTTTTCAGAGCTACTTCTACTCCACCATAACCCCAGGCTCTGTCACTGCAGCTCTCCTCCTCCCTGAAGAACAGCCAACCAGGACCATGACCCATATCTAAGCAGGGCAAAGCAAGAGAACCCCCCTCTGCATCTGCAAAGCACTCCCTGTACTCCTGCTCTGATCTGCTGCTTGAGTCCTCCCAACATGTGGATCAGAAGCTGGGGAAGCAGCTGCTGCTGGAGCTCTAGAAGTGGCCACTGGAGCTTCCTGTGGCTGTCACCTTGCCACTTCCAACACCCACGGGACTGGGGCTGGACCAAACTATTTCTTTCATCCAGATCCAGCAGCTTTCCCACTGACCTGCTCCTTTGTCCATGGCATTTTTGGTTTGAGAAATCCGATAACTTCCACAGCTCAATCATTCAGGGCCCATCCTGGGCTGAGAGACCAGTGAATCGCCATCAGTTTCATCCACCCACCATTCTCCCAGCTTGGATCAGTGGCTGAGTTGTGCAGCTGTTCCTGCTTTGATGTAGTCTGCTACAGTTCCGCGTGCTGAGTGCTCGCCCAGTCTACAAATCAGTCCTGTAGACCATGCACTCTCATGACCTGGAAATTTGCCACATGCAGCCTACTAGTGGCTTCTGACTCTCTCAAATCTGCTTAGATTCACTTTTTTAGGGGTATCTGACAGAACTTGGGAGAGAGCTCTTCTAAGAGGCTGTTTTCACATGGCCATCTTGGCTCCACCCCCAGAAATTATTTTTGAAGCATGTGCTAAAAAGAATCAAAATAATAAGTATTCATTTTTGCCAGGAAGACCCTCAGAGCTGCTGGCCAAAGAGAAACAATTACTATTTGTATTCACTCTGAGGCATCAGGGCCCCCCAAATAAACATTAAATGGTGAAATCTAGCCAGTAAGCCCTAAGATAACTAGGTAGGTTTCAGCCATCAGAATTTACCTTCCTTTGGGCAAAACAATTTCTTCCTTAAATATCATGCCTTAAACCCAATTCACTCTGGCTCTCATTGGTTGGCCAATAGTAGGTCTCTGACCAAGCACCACTTAGTGGTTATTTTTTGGGCCCTGATGGCTCAGAGTGAGTGTAAGTAGTAATTGTTTCTCTTTTGGCCAGCAAACCTGAGGGTCTTACCCTCCCAGTTTGATAATTTTTTTTTATTAAAGGGTCCATCCCTTGACTCACTTCTTAAACAGGTCTAATCACTCCACAAGCATTGCCACTGTCAAAGTGAGAACTCAGAAAGACCTTAACTTTAAAAGGCCAAGGTCTTCCCTGTATCCTTGTCTTGATTTTTATCTGGTCACTGAACCCAGATTTTTGTGAAGGAGAAAGTCAGGCTGGTGATTTTGCACAGCCCTTCCTCACTCAGATCCAATTCAATTGCAAGTCATTGCCTCATCTTCCTGATATCATGGTCCTCTTCCAGAAGGAAGGACAAACCACAAGGCCAAGAACTATTTGGAACACAGAGTTCTTTCATTTGAAGAGGTTACATTGTAGATTCTACAGTGGCTAACATATACAAAATAAGTGAACAACGTGAGATGATATAAAACCAAGTATGAGATGTAGACTATATATGATATTGAAAGTCAGATTTTATGGAAATCTGCTAAGACTAGAGTAATTGGGGAAGTCTTCATGAATTAGCCTTTACTAACAGATGGATCTCGAAGAATAGGTAAGACTTCAGTAGGCAGAGAAGAGATGTGAAGACATATCAGAGAAAAGAAATAACTTGATCCAGAACGCGGAAGGTTTAGAAAGAGTGAGGCTTTCTATAGGACAGTGAGGAAACAGATTTTTCTGCCTAAAACTTTAGTGGTTCCTTGTTGAAGAATGTAATAAAACTTTGTTTCTTAAAACAAGAACATCAGCAACAACAAACAACCTTTATATCTATCAAATGTGTTTTAAAAGCTATGCTTTGATGATGATTATATACATCGAGTTTATAATTATATAGTACTCCCTCTAGACTATGGAGTACAATCTCATGTAGGTACCCATAATGAGGTCAGGTTTGTGTTCTCAAAGAATTTCAAAGACCCAGGCTGACTTAAAGCTAACTAGAGAGATTTACTCTGGTTTTGAGGTTTCAGGCTCTGGTGAGTGATTAAGTTTCTTAGAGGAACTAGCAATTTCAGTAAGGCAAGACAGGCAATTTTATAGAGTATTTGATGCAAAATTTACAGAGAATATAGGAATATGATTAATATTAAAAAAGCAGGAGAGGTTTGTTAAGGGGTTAGGTAGTAGGAGCAAGGTCACAGCCTCAGTGGGACTTTGAATGTGCTATCTTAGAGGAAGCTCCTTCTGTGGTCAAACATCCTTGTCATGCTGCTTTCTGATTGGCTAGCTATTGTGGTCCTGTCTGGTCAAGATGGGCAGTTAGATATTGTTATCCTGTCTTGGGCTAGATGGACGCTGTGATTGTGGTTGAGTTCATGGACATACCTGTTGAAATATGTGAATTGGATCTAGGGGCAGTGGCTATATTGACAGTGGGGGCAGTGACTTACTAGGGGCAGTGGGCTTGCTGGTCAGTGAGGCCTATGATTGAGTTTGGGGGTCTTGTGAAGAGGTTAAAGCTAGATTGTGTGGTCAAATTAGGGCATGCCTGTTGTTCAGTGAAACCAATAAGGAAATTAGAATACTGGGGCAGGGGCAATTTTATTATGATTCTATCACCAACTTTATTACGATCCTATCACCCATGACTACCACAGGTTCAAGGTAATCAGTGAATGTGCTCCTAAAAATATAGCTCAGAAGTCCCTACTGGAAGTTTACCATTAATAGTCATCTGAAGGATACGATTAGTACTAAGTAAAGTTATTTACTTAGAAGGAATTATGAGAACATTAGCTATAAACACCATTCACTCATAAACCCAGGGTGCATCTTCTTAAAAAAAAATCACAGTTTTGGTGGGAGGATGGATCACACATGTAGACCATATGAGAGGCACATGCTTGTAGAATTTATGTGCTGAAGGAGACTCATGCAAATAATACCGCAAAGTTCTGGTATCCTTTCTCTTCTTGGTATACCTTCTCACTGTGCTTCCTGGGTAGAGTTTTTCTTTTGGGCAAATCATTCTGATGAACTCCTTCTATCTCTTTCTCACTAGGTGTAGCTTCTTCTAGTGGTTGAGTAGTTCTGCCATGAGAAATCTTGAACAATGAAAAGAAATGGAGAAATCCCCTTCCTATTTCCTTTCTAAAATGAAAGGAGTAGTACTCCCTCAAGAGCTGTTTTTGTTTGTTTGTTTGCCATTGCTAGCCAGTTATACTTCTTGACTGCCAAAGCTCACATTACTTGGAGATCTCTTCTGCTTATAGTCACTCCCTATGAAAGTTTTTTTTTTTTTTGCTTTTTAAAGGACCACTAGGGAACATGGCTGATCATTGACTAGACAATGGCTAGCTACCCACTAATTCCATCAAATTTACTGAAAAACTTCTTCATACATTTTAAAGGAGAAAACAGCATAGTTGTTCAGTTGTGTCTCTTTATGACCCCTTTTGGGATTTTCTTGGCAAAGATACAGGAAAGTTTTGCCATTTCCTCCTCCAGCTCATTTTACAGATGAGGAACTGAAGCAAACATAATTAAATGACTTGCCCAGGGTCACACAGCTGGGAAGTGTCTGAGGTCAGATTTGAATTCAGAAAGATGAGTTTTCCTCATTCTAGGACCACCTAGCTGCTTCAAAGAATACAGTATGCTTCCTTTCAGACTTTATGGCATCCTTGTATTTGTTATTGCTCCTTTACTTTCTGTAATTTAATCAAATTGGTGGAGGAAGGGACATTAGTTGATAAGGAATATTCTAATCAACTGTCCCACCAAAATGAAAATTAGAAAACCTACCTAGCTTTTTAAAGGGAAGTTATATCTAGGTGACACAGTATGACACCAGTTCTGGAGTCAGGAAGACTTGAGTTCAAATCTAGTCTCAGGCACTTACTAGCTGTGTGACCCTGGCCAAATCACTTATTGTTGTTTGCCTCAGTTTCTTCATCTGTAAAATGGTAAATTCCTCCCATATCTTTGCCAAGAAAATACCAAATGAGGTCACAGAGGGTCAGCCATGACTGAAAAATAAGATACTATCTTTATCAGAAATATTCTACTTCCAGATTTGAATCTCCATCTTCTGTTAACTTATTGACTATGGGGAAATTATTTAAACTCTTTGAGCCTATTCCCTTATCTGTAAAATCGGTAAAAATATTTTTTTATACTTAGGTTAACAGAAAACTAGCTACAGAAACATCTTTTCACAATTCCTTTCTTCTACCAGCCACCATGGATATGTTTCCACTCTCTTTACTCAAGTGCTCAGAAACAAGATGAACAGAGAGAATAGTAGGGAAGTAAAAAATGAGGATTAATGACTTCCTTTGAAGTAAGAACCACTTATTACTTATTCTTTTTGCTTAACCATCATTTTACTTTAATTTTGCCCATAGAAATGATGAGTTAAAAATGTACATGTCTTAATCTTTTCTCTGTGTTTTAGGGAAGTTAATAAAATCAATAGCAAATAATAAGATTCTCATATAGCTCAACAATCACAACAGGGGAGAAATCTCTCCCTCTCTCTCTCTCTCTCACACATACACACACAAATATATATATATATATACATATATATATGTATATATATATATAATATATACCACACAAAATATATACCACACACACACACACATACACACACACACATATATATTTATGTGTGTGTGTGTGTATGTGTAAATATATATGAAAAACTGCTTTAAAATAGATGTTTTTGACTTAGCATCAGTCCTCTTGAACAGGATAAAGAATGGAAGGAAGAAGTAAAGTCATGGTTTGTAAACAGTACTTTTAAAAAAGGACCAGGCATCTTAAGAGACATGAATTTCTTTTTAGGCACTTGAAACTAAAAACTATAAGGTACTTCTACTTCATATGTCATGACTTTTCTTATATCTTTGTTATCAATATTATTTTATTCTAAAAAGTTTTCAAATACCAAAAGAATTCCAACATGTCATTCCTTATATAAGACCAAAAATGCCAATTGACACATATGAATTTTACTTTTGATTTAAGAGGAAATCCTCTTATATTTATTTCAGCTGAATCATCTCTTTACTTTTATTAGTCTTTTCCCCTTGAAGTATAAGTAAAATTTGTCAAACACTTATAAAACCTTAAAAATAATGCATTTATAGAGTAAAATAAAATTTCATCTTCATGTAGTTTCTACTATTTTGCTAATTTATTTATTTTTATCTTTGTGACTTTTCAGATTTTCAGAATTTATAGTTTGGTTGTCATAATAACATTACTTTACTTACATCCTTACTGATAAAATGTCCCAGAAACTCTCTGATGGACAGATTTTAGAACTAATAAATATCTCATCTGGCTTATCCAATGGTGACCTTTCAGACTGTGAATTCTCCTTAAATTTTTTTGCAGCTGTTAACACTGTTGGTCACTTTCTTTTCCCTGATACTCTCTTTTTCTAGGTTTTTGGGACCTTACTCACTTCTGGTTCTCATCCTAACTATCTGACCGCTACTTTTGTCTTCTTTGCTGGATCCTCTTCCATGTCCTCTGGGATCATGCCCTTTAAATATAAAAATCCATTTTGTTCCTGGGCTCATCTCTTGTTGATTTAATTACTCTCTCTATGGTGATGATTCACAAGTGTATCTATTCTTTCCCCAATTTTCTGCTGACTTCTAACTGCCTTTGAGACACCTCAAACTGGAGAATAAAAATGCCTAACTCATTATCTTTTCTCCTAAACTCTTCCCCTCCTTCAGAGCTTTCCAGACCTTCAAGCTCCCAACTTAGAATTCATCTTGGAGGCCTGGCAGTCTCTTACCCTCAATATCCTATGTTTTACCAAAGCGTGTTGATTCCCCCTATGCAACATCTCTTGAATGCATACAACCTCTTCTCTCTTCTGACACTGCCACTATTTGAATACAAGCCCTCATCATCTCAAGCCTAGATAATTGTAATAGTCTGCTCATGGGTCTTTCTGACTCAAGTCTCTCTTTTTTCCAATCTATCATCCATTCAACCACTAAGTCATTTTCCTGAAGTGCAGGTCCAACCATGTTAATCTCCACCCACCCAACCTTAACTTAGATAAACTATAAATACAAAAGAGTGTGTTCAGATTCAAACTCTTCATGACCTCAACTTGTCTTACCTTTCTCCTTACTATGTATTTTTCCATCAGCGACACTGGTCTCCTAGCTGTTCCATGAACAAGAAATTTCCATTTCTTGGCTCTGGTCATTTTCAATGGCTGTCCCCCAAGCCTAGAATGCTCTCCCTCATCCACTTTGACTACTGTGTTTCCTGTAAGTCCCAATTGAAATCCCAACTTCTATAGGAGGCTTCCTTCTTTAATTCTTGTGCCTCCTTCCTGTTAATTATTTCTTACCTCTCCTGTATATAGCTTTCTTTGTATATATGTTTGCCTGTTGTCTCCTCCATTACATCACAAGCTTCTTGAGGGCAATTATTGTGTTTTGAATCTTTTTTTTTATATATCTCCAGTTCTTAAAATAGTGCTAACATATGGTAAATACTTAATAAATGTTTATTGATTGATTGAATTTGAGATGTGAATGCTACAATTGCAGTGTGTGTCAGAGGAAAAAAGTATTCCTTATCTGATGACAGTAAAAATTAGTCCATCAGTGAAGCTCCCTCTATAGCTGACAACGGAAAGATAATGAGCAATTTAATTTTTGTCATTTCCAAGTTCACGACAAAAGAGAAGAACGACAATGTCTGAAAGGTAAAGATGGTTCTTCTTGCTGATTGGTTATTGCTTCTCAATTAGGATAAAGATCATTGAAATAGCTAAGTATTACTATCCTTAGATCTGGCCCTACTGCAGATTCTACAGTCCATGTCAGTGAGAAAAATTCATTTGTTTCTTGTTGACTTTTATTTAGTGACCTAATGCTTAGGAACATCTAGAGCTGTATAAATGCTTAGTGCAAATAATAATAGGTAATGTTAATTGAGTCATTACATTAGATGAATTAGGAAAGTTTATTGATTTTATTGTCAAATGTGTTATTATTATTGGAAGAAACCTTCCCATAAAAAAGTATGTGAAACAGCTCCAAGGAGTGTCCTTTGTTCAATAAAACTGCCACATAATTGATCCCTCCATAAAATGAAATACCTTCATTTTGACCTGAAAACCAAATGGAAGTAAAATCCATCTCAGGAGAAGTTTTATGTGCTTTATAAACAACATATTGTTGGATTCTGGTTTCTTATTCATACTAGTATCATCTTCAGTTTTACAGATGAGTTCATCTCATTCCCATTCACAGTTATGATTACTCTCAGCAAAACGTCTTTTTTGTTGTTTCTTCTAACTATTATGTCCTTTAATCCTCTTATCATACTGTGCTTTCTCTTAGTGTCTTACCCTCTTATTCTCCTGTTGGGTTAGATAGATTTTTATACCCAACTGAGTTTATAGCCAATTTTCTTCAGTAGAATTTGTAACTTTTTTACTATTTGGCCAATTCTGGTTTTTAAGGAGTTATTTTCTTGAATATTTTTGGCCTCTTTTACCAATCTGTTCTCTTTATGACTTTCTTACATTGCTCTCATTCCTTTTCCCAATTTTTCCTCTAGCACTTTTACTTGATTTACAATCTTTATATCTTTCTTTAAAAAAACCTCTTTAGTTCCTCTAGGAATTCTTGTTGAGCTTGTGTCCAATCTGTATTATTTTTTTTTTCTTTAAGGCATTAGTTATTGATATTTTCATTTCATTGTCTTCTTCTAAGTTTGGGTCTTAAGCTTCTGTGTTATGTAGTAGTTTTTTTTTTAATGATCAGGTTCTCCTTTGTTGTTTGCTCATTTTAAATCCTATTTTTGACTTTGAACCTTATATTGGTTGGTGTCTACTCACCTCTGGGAGTTGGGGGGGTCACTATCTTAAGCTTCAGGCTTTTGGGGTATGTGAATTTTCAGTGCTTCCAATGTGGTATGATCCTAGGAGAGGTGTTCACTGCTCTGTGTTTTGGCCATTACCCAGGGAAGACCTCTACTCCTTTGTGATTACTAGCACCATTCTTCACCTTGCAACCAAGACCGGGAACTAGACCCCTTGCTTCTCTGGGACTGTAAGCATTCCTTTTCTCCTTGGAATTGCAAACCAGGCTTGGTTAATGGGCATGGAGTTGCCAAGTAGTGCCTAGTCCTGTCCTTAGTGCTTACCCAGGGTTCCCTAGTGTTCTCTTTCTGGCCAGGTGTCTAATCCCTTTATCATCTCTGGGTGGTATGCACCTACTATTGCTGCTACTTCTGCTGTAGCTGTTGCCACTCCATCTAATGCCCCCATCTTGTGTTTCTGGTGTCTGTGCTCCCAGCCAGTCCCCACCCCAATGCCTTAGACCTCTTTCTGACCTCCCAAGTTGTCCTGGGCCTGAAAAATATCCCACTTTAAACTTTCATTGGTTATGTCACTCCAAAATTGAATCTGACACATGTTTTCAAGTTATTTCATGAGTAATGTTGAGAGAGTTGGCTAGAATGCTTCCTCTACTTCACCATCTTGACTCCACCTGGAATCTTTATTGAAAATTATTTGGGGGGGATGGAGCCAAGATGGCAGCTGGAAAGCAGGGACTAGCATGAGCTCCTTGCCAAGTCCCTCCAAAAATCTATAAAAAATGGCTTTGAACCAATTCTAGAACTGCAGAACCCACAAGGTAGCAGAGAGAAGCAGGGCTCTAGCCCAGGACAGCCTGCATAGTCTCTGGGTAAGGTCTACCATGCATGGAGCTGGGAGCAGAAGAGAGCAGAGCTAAGCTGAGCAGAGCCCAGAATGGGCGGCGTGGGCCAATGAGACCAGGAGCAGGGCAAAGCATGCCCTAGCACCCTGAATCAGTGAGCTGCAGCAGTTACCAGACTTCTCAACCCACAAACACCAAAGACAGCAGAGTAGGTTAGTGGGAAAAGCTGCGGGGGACAGGGAGTTTGAGGTTTGGCCCTGGGGGCAGTGGAGGTGGAGCAACTACAGAACTACAGCTTCAATTGCTTCAGGCCCCAGGCCCACCTGGTGGGAGAAATTAAGTGGTAGATCAGAGCAGGAGTGAAGAGCCTGCTGAAGATCTAAGTCCAGTCCAGGTGGGGGATCTTGGAGAAGGAGGAGTGCTGGTGAGGCAGTGCTGGCGCATCCCCCCAAGTGTGGAACATAGAACTCTTTAGTCTACAAGCAGTCATACCCTGCTGAAAAACTCAAGGGTCGAGTGAGTTGGCTGGGAACATGGCCAGGCAGTGCAAACACACCCAGATTCAGTCTCAGACTTTGGAATCCTTCTTTGGTGATGAAGAAGATCAAAGCATACAGCCAGGAGAAGTCAACAAAGTCAAAGAGCCTACATCAATAGCCTCCAAGAAAAACATGAACTGGT
>JAQQSZ010019073.1:0-10442 GCA_028646595.1 Phalanger gymnotis
AGGTGGGCCTGGGGCCAGAGGCAACTGCAGCTGTAGTTCTAAAGCTGCCGCGCCTCCGCTTCTGCTGCCCCAGGGGCGGTAGCTAAACCGCAAACTCTGTCCAGTCCAGCAGCTTTTCCCACTAACCTTCTGTGTCGTCTTTGCTGTTTGTGGGTTGAGAGGTCTGGTACATGCCACAGCTCAGCAATTCAGCATGCTAGGGCACTCTCCGGTTGGCTCCTGGTCTCATCGGTCCACGCCACGCGCTGGGCTCTGCTTGGCTCAGCTCTGCTCTCCTCAGCTGGGAGCTGGGAGCTCCGTGGGGGATAGACCTTACCCCAAGACCATCCAGGCTGTCCTGGGCTGGAGCCCTGTTTCCGTCTGTCACTTTGTGGGTTCTGCAGTTCTAGAATTGGTTCAGAGCCATTTTTTATAGGTTTTTGGAGGGACTTGGTAGGGAGCTCACGCCAGTTACTGCTTTCCAGCTGTCATCTTGGCTCCGCCCCCCCCCATGAACCTATTATACACCAAAGAAATTCATGCTGGAAAAGAAATAATTGAAAGAGCAATAAGGAACTGATTTATGAGGTATCATAAAAAGGAGAAGGAACCAAATGAATTTGGGAAAATATTGAGGACCTTATTAATGTTCATACACAATGATGACTGAGAAGACAACTATAAATTTAAATACTTACTTTCCCATCAACATATAATCCATATGAAAATCAACTTTATACTCTATGTGGAAATCCTCAATGAAACCATTAGTAGCAAATAGGTAAACTTTCCCAAAGGATATTGCATAGTCAACCTCACACTTATCATTACTCAATTGACTGAAAAATGTAGAGAATATGAGATTCCACTGTGCTTATTGTTTAATGATTATAAAAAAGCATTTATAAAAAAACAACCAAAACATTGCCTTAAACGCTCTCTTTAAATAGGATATCTCTCTTCCATTAATAAAGATCATTCAACATTCCTTGAAAAAATAACAGGAAAAAAAAAACTTGTTTGACAACCATCTGATCATAAACACCAAACAGGTAGACTTCTGCTTGATAAAGGTATTGATTGCTGGCGTAGAGGACATCCAACACAGAGTCCAAGTTGAAGATGGATTCTTTGCAGATGGTAAGGGTCCCCAGATGCTGGTATCTATGCAGAAGATAGATTGGAGCGGGGAACAACTATGGAAAAGAAGAACAATTGCAGTAGTTCAGGTGGTGAATATCTGAACTAGGGAGATAACTTTGTGAGTAGAGAGAACAGAATGATATGGAAATTTTGTGAAGATATAATTGACAAGACTTGGAAATTGATTCCATATATGGAATATGGAATATTGAGGAATCAAGAATGACTCATAGGTTGTGAACATGTGTGACCAGAGGGATGAAAATGCACTATATTTTGTGCAATTTCTAACTTGTTACTGAACATGTATATGGTAAGTGCTTAATAAATGTTTTGATTAATTATTACAGTTGAAATATTTACAATTGCCTTTGCTGTAGGATGATACCATTTATTTTACTTTCACAGAATTTTTCTAATCATATAGAATAACTTTATGAAAAGTGGTAAAAAACTGGGAAAAGACTGTCATGGCATTATAAAACTATCTAGTGGTATTTCCTATTTTTTTATACCTTGGAAAAACCTACTTCTGTACCATTCCAAAAACTACCACTTATTTTATTTGTGTGAAGTTCAACCAGTTGTTTAACCTTTATGCTAAATGGTTTTAACATTGCTTATCTACTCTCAATAGGTGCTGTCATAGTTAATAAGCTTCTTCAGTTTAGAATAAGATCTCTGGAACTCCTGTAGTTCCCATTTATTTTTCAAGGCAAGCAATAGGTCAAACTCAGAAGAATTCCTGCTGGATATCTATTTGTATAGTGGGAAGGCAAATGTCTCCATGACTAAGTTTCTCTTTCTCACTGAAACCTCTTCATTTAGGGATTAGACTTAGATTTCCAAAATGAATAGCTCAAAATTCCAAAGTTCAAGAAGCCCAGTAAACTAATGGTTCCTATCAGTATAAAAAATTCTTAAACTGTTGTAGCATCATGAATAATATTCTAAAATCTCCTCCAGTGTCAGTTACCAGAAAGTGAGCTCTCTGAGAGATAAGGCCATTGTGCTATTTCAGGCCTTGAAGGAACCTTGCTACAAATGACATCTAACTTCCTGAACCCTACATTTAAAGAATGTGTCCTATCATTGAATTTAACAAGTTAAAACAAAAGTGACTATAGTGAGGGATAGATAGATGAGCTTTCACCCAATCTTGTCTGGAACCAGTGCTCCACCCTACTTCCTATCCACCAATTAGAAAAGAGATAAATTGTATTCAAGGCAAGCTATTGGTAGGCTTTTACAATAGATAGCAGAGAGGTGATGAGGACCCAAAAAGGGATAGTAACAATGTGAGTGCAAAGACAGATATCAATGAATAAAAGTATATGAAATGAGTGTTTAATATGCTCAAAGCAGTGTAATAAGCACTAGGGATACAAATAGAAAAGTCAACAGTCTGTCTTTTCAAAAAGTTCATATAATAAAAGAAAGTGATAACATATGGGGTGATTCACTACAGGGCACATGAAGAAGCTCAAGGGTCCCCAAAGCACAGAATCAAGGGAGAAGGTAATGAATCTTCTTTGGTGTTATTTCCATTGATAGCACCATGTCTGTTTCTGATACCGAACCATTTGATAATGCCAAGAATTTTGGTGGTGTTGCTATGGGCAACTGTTGGGTCATTCCTGCTTGTATGAGTTTTGTTCCTCAGGATGGCTGAAGGGGATAGTCTGGAAAAGCAGGGCTTTGGGTGGGACACGTAGTGTGTGTTGGGGAAAGAGAAACACATTCCTGA
The DNA here is from genome assembly GCA_028646595.1 of Phalanger gymnotis. NCBI lineage: Eukaryota > Metazoa > Chordata > Mammalia > Diprotodontia > Phalangeridae > Phalanger > Phalanger gymnotis. The sequence continues at coordinate 2,870 of JAQQSZ010019073.1, forward strand.
GACTCTTGAGATGATCTACTTATCAGTAGCAGAGGGCATCTGAAAAAAAAAAGGCTTTATTCAGGAGGAAGTAGCACTTGACCTGACTTTCGAAGAAGACTAAGAATTGTAAGAGGTGGAGACAGAGAATGTATTTCAGACATGAGGTGGGGGGTAGAAGTGGGGAGGCTGTTAGTTCAAAGGTCCAGAGACAGGTTCACAGGGTCACAGGATTTCAGATGTAGGGCTGGAAAGTGCTTCAGAGACAATGTGGTTCACACTCTTTATTCTACAGACGAGGAAGCTGATCTCAAGGAGGTTAAATGACTTACCCAAGTTACACAGGTAAGTATGCATCAGGGACAAGTTGAACCTCAAGTCTCTGCCTTCAGAGTCAGAATTTTTATATTAAATCTATTTTAATTAATTTAATTTTAATTTAACTTACATATTCCTGTAGTATCATGTATGCTGAACAATAAGGTTAGTTTGAGAGGAAGAAACTAATGTATTATAAATTCAGAAATCAAACTTGGGAATAAGCTGTGAAGGGCTTTAAGTTTCAAACACAGAAATTTTTAGTTGATCGCAGAGGTAATAGGGAGCCAGTGAAGTCTATGGAGAGGGGGAGTGACATGTCACACTTGAGACTGTATAGAAGCTGGATTGGAGTGAGGAGAAAGATCTGAGTAAGGGAAACCAAAAAGGAGTGTAAGAATGACTTCAAGTTTGAAAATCTAGGTAACTGGAAGGATGGGTGACGCTTTTAGTCAAAATGGCAAGGTTTAGAGGAAGTCTAGGTTTTGTAAGGACCCTAATGCATTCAGTTTCGGCCATATAGAGTCTGAAGTGCCTATAAGACATTCAAGTGGACATGTACAGCAAGCAGTTGGTGATTCAATACTAGAGTTTAGGAGAGAATTTAGAGCTAGAATTGGGAGTTGTCTATATAGAGTTGATGTATGCTTTAAAATATTTCATCTGGTGTGATTTCAAATGTTGGTCTTTTATATTAAAAAATTTTAAGATTCAGGTTGGATTCTCCCCTACTCCCCAATACGCCTGAATGTGTTCTTTGTTAAACAAATGTATTTTAGTTGGTAGATTATTAAGTATGTGCTCTTAAAATATTCATTATGTAAGATTCTGACTACACTTAAGGAAGCATTAAAGTTACTATGTTTTATTGCAGCTTGGGAACATTACAAGAGTGACTAATTACTTCACATAGACTCATAGTACAATAGACTTGGACCTGGCAGCTTGTAGCTATACATTAGTGCAGTTTCTTTTACAGCCAATTGCTGTCTGACCTCTCCTCCCAGCCAAGGCAATGTGGTGCCATCTATATGTCTTTTAGTCACAATAAATCACGCCATTTATAGTGTTCCTGAATGCAAATGTTTCCTTATTCTTTGGAGCAAAATGAGTGAAACCATTGGACTGAAAGCCTATATTTATTTGCACCTACCAGTTCCCATGTTTTTGTCCTTTGTCACTTGAACAGACAGTTCTGCCAGGTAGATTCTATGTTTGTTACCAAAACAAAACTTGAAAAAAAATTGCTATCTCTAAGATCCTGAAATAATTTATATTTAAACATATTCACTTTGAATGGAAATAATTTTAAGTACAAATAAATTTATATGTATACATAAGTATATATTTCTATAAGATCAAAATGGAACATAAATAATTAGATGTTGTTGTTCAGTTGTTTCTGACTCTTCATGACCGCATTTAGGGTTTTCTTGGCAAAGATACTGGAGAGGTTTGCCATTTCCTTCTCCAGCTCATTTTACAGATGAGGAACTGAGTCAAACAGGGTTAAGTGATTTACCCGGGGTCACATAGCTAGTATACATCTGAGGCTGGATTTGAACCCAGGAAGATGAGTCTTCCTGACTCCAGGGCCAGTGCTCTATCCACTAGCTGCCCACAAATAATTAAAAATTGATCTGTAATAACTTTAGGTCACAAAGACACAATGTTTCCATTGGAAATTTACAGAATTTGAGGTTAGGAAGGGAAGTCTGTACTTTATGGCTAAGTGAACCTTCTTTTGTTTGGTGTTCTATGGCCTTTAATTGTCTCATTTTGACTTAGCATCAGGTCTGAAATAAAAAGACCTTAGTCAGGTCCATGCCACTCCATCCTTGATTTCAACAATCTCACAAGGACATTATTGAGCACAATAAAAGAACCATCTGCACTAACTCATTCACAGTAGCGTGTTTCAAATATAAAATCTTTGGAATCAAACTGTGTGTTGGGAAATATTTGGATGTCGTAGTATAGAAACATATGACAAAGACTTGCAAAAAGTTATGTAGGTTGAAGAGAGCAGACACCAGTAATAGAATAAAAGACTGCAAGTATGTCAAGAAAGACAGTTTGAAATGCCAGCGAAATTCATTAGGTGTTAGAGCACTAGTCCAGGAGTCAGGAAGAACTGTGTTCAAATCTAGACTCAACACTTACTAGCTTTATGACCTTGGCAGCAAGTTACTTAACCATTGCTTGCCTCAGTTTCCTCTTCTGTAAAATGGCAATAATAATAGCACTGACTTCCCAGAATTGTTATGAGGATCAAATGAGATAATAGCTATAAAGCACTTAGCCTGATACCTGACACATAGTAGGCACTATATAAATGTTAGCTATCATCATCGTCTTCATCACTATCACCTTCATCATTATTCACCTACATGCTGGAAAGTATCTATGCACCCAACAATCGGTTTAGTCAGATATATTTAGAGTTAGGAATGCAAGATTAGCAAACTAACAGCTTAGCAAACTGTGTAATATTAGTAAACTTTACTAATCATAGTGTTGTGGTTCATAAGAAGCATCATCACAGTTTATACCAATGATTGATTGACTGCCCCTAAAAGGCCCCACCCACTCAGAATCTGCCCAGCAATAACAATCAGATATAAGGGGAGGAACTTTTGATCCCCCTGTGTGCCCAAGCCACCACTGAAGTATGTCTGTGATTAAAGGGTAAAGAAGCTACACACACTTGCATGTCTACGAGTAAAAAAAAAAAACTCGACAAATGTTCCTCTGAATGCATATATGTTCCTACTTCGTACCTCCTCACTCATAATCTCCTCATAGTTTATTTACTTTCTCAGCATGTGAATTCTTTCTCCAAATGTATAGTTCTTCAGCATTTTGAAGAATGATTACCTTTTTTTGTTAATTTTTTTAACACCTCGTATCAGCCACATTCCTTTCTGATCTCTGAATTTCCAATGGGACTTTCATTTAACTGTCCTTTGAGATTTACTCAGATATTACTGAAACTAAACTCACAGAAAATTCTAAGAAATCAATTGTCTTCCCATGATGTGACTCTTCAATACCCAAAACCTCAATCATAAATGGGTTTATGAAACCATGCAATGCGTAATGGTAATAGATCAGGGTGGGGTGAGGTACAATGGTGTTTTGTGCCCGAAAGAATATAACCTTAGTCCATGAAAACCGAAAGAAGAACAACAGCCTGCCCTTAACACTGAGGAGCAGCAGACAGAGTGAGTGAACTAACTCTTTTAACTGACAAAGGCTATGATAATTAAAGAAAATACAGATCATTTTAATGTCTAATAAGGACCCCACTTAGTGATTGAATTACTTATGAAAAGACTCTGGAGGAAAAAAATTTTGCATCTACTCAGCATGCATTATAATAAAGTGAGAAGAAAGCTATGAAATATTTTTTAAAAATACAAACATATTGTTTATTTCTGTAACTAACCAGATAAAGCTGTTGGAAGGTAATGAGGCAACATATTTGGAAGCTTTGGTCGCTATCCAAAAGAAAAATAGGAAAAGCAGAATAATGTTGATTAAAATGGATCACTAAGGTAAATAGTGACAACAAATTGAATTTTTGAAGTTTTAATCTGGTATTTCATCAAAAAGAAGAACACAGAATGTTTTATTTTTATAATTTATGATTTTTAAAATGAAAGTAGATGTTCATTATATAAATTATATAGAATCGAAGTTTATTATTATTTTAATTTGGGACTCTAACCTCACCATTGAGCTCCAGTCTCAAATTTCAATCCAACTGTTGGATGTTTCATTATACCTCAAATGCAGCATGTCCAAAACAGTGTCTATTTTCCTAATTTCTCCATTTTTGCTGATGGGACCACCATTTTCCCAGTCACTCATGCATGAAACATTACAGTTAACTTTAACTCTTCTCCCTCTTTCTCTCCCCTGTCCCATTTAATTAGTTACCAAGTCTCATTCACAGTATTTCTTTCAATATCCTGCTCCCTATTTACACCACCAATACCAGAGCTCAAGCATATCTTTAATCAGCTTCTCTATCTACATTCTCTCCTTCCATTCTTAGTGGAGCTACAATAGTGATATTGTTAATATACACATTTTTTGTTTTCATGCATATACCTTTATTGCCCCTCATCTCTAAATCTATAAGGGTAAAATATAAAACCTTAGGCTGGCATTCAAGGTTCTAACCTACTTTTCTAGTCCTATTTCATTCCATTCTGTGATATACACTCTTTTCCAGCCAAATGACTACTAGTCATTCCTGATCTTACCTTTGTCCTCTACCACCTGTGTGTTGTGTAGAATTAACTCACTCCACAAATATGCCTGTTAAAGTCATTCTTTTCCATCAAGACCCAACTCAAGTGCTACATTTTCCATCAGTTCTTTTCTGATGCCCTTTAGCTAGACGTGATCCTCCTTTCCTTTTATTTGTTCTAGCCCTCTAATTAATCTTTTTTATGCTCTTATCACATTCTAATGTATATTATAGTTATTTACACATTTTTCATATCCTACTGCTAGATCATGTTTTCCTTGTGGGCAAGGAGTTTATTATTTACATCTTTATATCCCAAATGTCTAGCACAAAGCTTGGAACTGGATAGGTATTTAATGTGTTGAGCATGTTTGAATTTGTTGTACAGTTGAGTGTTTAATTTAAAATATATATCTGAACCTGAGGTTCTAGACAAATGTCTCCAATTAAGCTGTTTTCATCTAGTTAAGTTAGATAAAAACAATGATAACATTTACATTTGTATTAATGTAATACATGATTTAATTATTTACAGTTTAAATTGAGAATTAAATCTATTTTTGCATGACATGTTCATGGTTAAACTAAGTAGGTTGAAACAATAAATATTAGTTTCCACATCTCACATGAAATAAATATTTTTTTTAGACAGAATCCAGCGCAAAATAATTATAGTAGCATTAAGTCTACTATGCTTTGCCTGCAACTGTGTGATAGGCCATCAATGGGCTTTCTGTGCCAGGCCTATGGACAGACTGTGTATCTCTGTGCATGCCTCATTTTTTTTTCCAAACTCCAAAAGCATACTCCTATTATCACTTCAATCTGACTTTGATTAAGACATTACTCTGGCTTTTTTCGTCTCTTTCCTATCATTTCAGTGAGTATGCACAATCGAGTGTTTTTCTAATCTGTCCCTTGAGCCAAGGGACAAGGATCTCAAAAACAGTTGTCAAAATCTCAGTGCCAGTCATGAAACTGATGAGGGTTTGTCTCACAATATTTGATTCACATTCTTACGAAGTTAGGCATACTTGTTTAGCTTTATCTTGTGTTCATTGGTAGTCTTGATTACCCATTCCGGATGTTCTAAAAATAGCATACAGAGATCTGACACTCATCTTTACTTGGCTACAGAATCTTGGCAGATTCAGCTATTAACCCAATAGAACTACATACTTTTGAAGACTACCAAAGAATGATTTTCCATTTTGCTGTTTAGACAGCACACATTTTGAAAATAAACCAGCCACATTTAAAATAGGTCTTCACTTGAGTTGTAATTGACATGAACAAATGAAAGTTTTCCTCCATTTTCCTGTTCTGATTATTTTGAAGGCTAGACAATAAGAGAAGCAATCTAGTACAATGCAAAGCATGCTAACCCTAAAGCTAGGAGACATGCGTTCAGGGCCCTTCTCGAGTCCTGAATTCAAATTCTGACTCTGACGCTTTCTAACTAAGTCAATAAAGACAAATCACTTAACTCCTCTAAAATGGACTTAAATTATTTATGAATACATTTTTTCCTGTTACTAGAATGTATGTTCCGTAAGGGCAGGTGCTTACTGTTTATGTATTGCTTTTCCAGGTGCCTAGCACAATGCCTTCACCTATAGGTACTGAATATGTTGAATTCATCTGGCTGCATTATTTGCAAAATGAGTAAGAAAATACTTGCATGACCTAAGTTACAAAATCGCTGGGTGCAAAAAGACTGTTTTAATAAAAATGTATGTTTATTATTGCAATAGGATTAGAAGGGGCATCAAAGTCAATTCAAGGATTCTGCAGAGACATCGCTGGACTCCTTTTTTTTAATACAAATGAATATTTATTGAATGTAAGGCTGTAATGTAATACTGGGTACAAAGGGAAATATAAAAATAAGCAAGCTTCAGAAAACTCACAATCTAGTGAGGGGATATGATAAGAACACAACTGTAATAGAAGGCAATTTCATTATTAAAATTCAATTCAACAAACATTTATTACACACACACACACACACACACACACACACACATATATATATATACATATATATATATATGGAAAACAGTATTAGATATTGGGTATGAATGAATAGATAATGAAACAGGTCCTGCTGTAAAGGAGCTTACAATCTAATGGCAAGAAAGACAAATATACCAAAAAAAAAAAACTATGCTACAAGAGAGAGGTATTTATTTTTTAATGCATTTTTATTTAACATATTTAGTTTTCAGCATTGATTTTCACAAGAGTTTGAATTACAAATTTTCTCCCCATTTCTACCCCACCCCCATTCCAAGATGGCATATATTCTGGTTGCCCTGTTCCCCAGTCAGCCCTCCCTTCTGTCAACCCACTCCCCTCCGATCCCCTTTTCCCTTCATTCTTGTAGGGCAAGATAAATTTCTATGCCCCATTGCCTGTGTATCTTATTTTCTAGTTGCACGCAAAAACTTTTTTTTGAACATCTGTTTTTAAAACTTTGACTTCCAAATTCTCTCCTCTCTTCCCTTCCCACTCTTCCTGAGCAGTCAAGCAATTCAACATGGGCCACATGCGTATCATTATGTATAACCCTTCCACAATACTCATGTTGTGAAAGACTAACCATAATTTGCTTGTTCCTAACCTATCCCCCTTTATTGAATTTTCTCCCTTGACCCTGTCCCTTTTTGAAAGTGTTTGCTTTTGATTACCTCCATCCCCATCTGCCCTCCCTTCTATCATCATCCCCCCTTTGTTTTAACTTCTTCCTCCTTCTTTCCTGTGGGGTAAGACACCCAATTGAGTATTATGGTACTCCCTCCTCAGGTCAAATCTGATGAGAGCAAGATTCACTCAATCCCCCTCACCTGCCCTCTCTTCTCTTCCTACAGAACTGCTTTTTCTTGCCACTTTTATGCGAGATAATGTACTCCATTCTATCTCTCCCTATCTCCGCCTCTCAATATATTCCTCTCTCATCCCTTAATTTGATATTATTTCTTTTAGATATCTTCTCTTCGTCTTCAACTCACCCTGTGC
>JAQQSZ010019074.1:0-10442 GCA_028646595.1 Phalanger gymnotis
ATAGATAGATAGATAGATAGATAGATAGATAGATAGATAGATAGATAGATAGATAGATATAGACAGAGAGAGAGAGAGAGAAACACACAGACATACACATAAACATATATACCTGCATACACATATATATGTATATGTGTGTATATATATACACACACACACTGATGGATGCACTTTAAAGAGTGTCCACCTAAATGCATGTTGAAATCTGAGCAATGGACATTCTTCATCGGCTTGCTCCTTCCTGTGTGGGTGGCCAGGCCAAGCATCTTTGATTGATTAGAAATCTCTTCCAGGAGGCTTTGGAGAGCCAGAGCTTGATACAAATGATGCAATGCCATTCACGAAAGGAACATTTGGCAGACTTCATGGTCCATAAGGAGTCCCTCCCGATCCTGCACTCTGTACTGCATCTCTTCCATCTCAGTGGCAAATACTTTAGGGGAGCAGATGTCTCCCTGTTTTATGCTTTTCCTGTTGTTTATTATCAGAGGATCATCAAATTCTGTTATGACATTTTCTAAGGAATCTTGAATAGTCTTGATGTATGGGCAGGGAACATCTTGTGGTAAAAGAGGCTGTTAAAGCATCACTTTGTTCTGCTGAATTAAACGCTTTTTAGGAATCAACAAACAATGAGGACAGTGGAATCTTACATCATCTCTACCTTTCAGTTAATTGTAAACTGGTAAAGAGGTGAATGTTGGTTGTGAAAGATTGCTCATTTTTCTCTACCGATAATCTCACTTAAAATACCTCCATTTGGGTCTAGCTAGGCCCCATAAATTAAAGAGATGGGTGAGGAGTTATTGATGTTTTCTTGGTTGTCATTTTGAGGTTTTAGTAAGCATGGAGCATTGCCACCCACTTTGGAATCATCTTCTCCTTCAGATGCCTTAACCATTGGTCAATCATTGCCCTCCCAATTGTGAGTCGAATCCAGCATGGCTCTCCTCTGTAGACACTCAGTCTAACACAGCTCCTCTCTCCATCTCTGTTCTCTGTGGTGCCATTTCTAATTCCTCTGTAAACTCATCTAGAACTGGGATGTTGGAGTCCAAGCATAATGGTTCAACCATCCCTAATGGAGGAAATAATTCTTTGGAATCATGTTCATGAACCTTTCCCACTTTGTGGTCCTCACCCCGCTGTCATCTCTGGATATCCTTTGGGCTGACTGCTCAGTTGGCTTTCTTGGCAAGCTTCCTCTAAATTGGTTTTACCCTCCTTTGTTTGCTTCTGCTTCATGACATGACATTACTCAGAACTGTTCCTCATCTGTCTTTATAATATCTTACAAATAACACATCTGACTGATTGTTGCCCTGGGTTACCATCTCTCTGTTCAGCCAGCAGAACAGATGTTTGCTAATGAAGGTGTTTCAGGGATCTTTAGTCTCCTTGCTTTGTCGATTAATTTACATCAGTTAAACTTCTGGATTCAATTATTATAGTTGGTATCAATGTCATCTCTATTGTCAAATCCACATTCTTAAATATTCTGTGGCTTCCATAAATAATTTAGGGTTAACTTCATCGAATTGTTGGACACATCTTTTTCTTATTATTATCATATAACATGAATCGAGTCAACACAGTTTCACAACTTTCTTAAAGTATTTGTGTGAGTAAGAGCTGAGAAGGTTCATAATAGGGCAGATATGGGGAGGACTTTGACAAGGAAATGAGGGATCTAAGGGACATAAAGGGTGTGATTACAGCAATCAGCTAAGAAAAGTGATGCCACCATAGTAGTGATGGAATGAAAAGACTATAGGGAAGGACTGTGAGCTCGTGATCGAATAATGCCCTCCTGAAGAGCAGGGAATGATGGGGACCCCTTTCTGTGTTCCCAGTGCTTAGCAAAGTGCCTGGCACACAGTAGGTGCTTAATAAATGTATATTGACTAACTGGAGGGATGAATAAATGGATGACTAGGTGCACTGTAGGTCACAAGGGAAGCAAAGTTTGGGTTTAGGAGGAGTGAGGTAGAGGCAAACATTGAAAGATAGAAGATTCTGGTCAGAGTTCAGAGGAATTTCAGAATTCTGGATCATCAAAGTGATGGGACAGTTGAGGCAATAGGTCAAGAGGATGACCATTTGATGGGAGTTAATTTGAACGAATGAACTAGAGATACTCACCAAAGCCTGGCACACAGTCAGGATTCACTAGTGATGAGGGACTTCAATTGTCCTCTCTCTCTTTCCCTCTCTCCCAGGCCCCTTCTCTCTGTCTCCTTTTGTCTTTCTCTATATCTATCTCTCTGTCTCTGTGTGTCTCTGGCTGTCTCTATTTCTCTCTCTCTTTCTCTCTCTCCACATCTTTCTGTGTGTCTCTCTTTGTCTCTCCCTGTCTCTCATTCTGTCTCCCTCGGTCTCTCTCTTCTTCATCCCTCTCCCTTTCTCTTTCTCTCTGACTCTGTCTCCGTCTCTTCCTCTGTCTCTCTTCTCTCTCTTTCGCTTTCTCTGTGTCTCTCTTCTCTCTTTTTCTCTGTCTCTGTCTGTCTCTCTGTCTCTCCCCAAAGTAATTGTTGAGTCATTTTTCAGTTGTGTCTGACTCTTCATGACCCCATTTGGGGTTTTCTCAGTGAAGATACTGGAGTGGTTTGCTATTTCCTTTCTCCACTTCATTTTTACAGACAGGGTTAAGTGAGTTGTCCAGGGTCACAAAGCTAGTGAATGTCTGAGACCAGATTTGAAATCAGGTCTTCACAACTCCAGGCCTGCAACTTTATCCATTACTCCACCTAGCTGACTTAAAGTACAACAGCTGATAAATTCTTGACTTGCCTCAGAGATAATTTAATCCTTCAAACAGTGGAGGAAACGACAAGGAGCAATATTCTTCTAAATATGATTCTCACCAAGAGGGAGAGAACATGAGGAGCTTGGGGGGAAGGATCCTTCCTCCCTAGAGCATAGTCTGGAACATGCTGGGGTGTATGTGAAGCAACTTCTGAAGGTTCTGAAGGAGAGGGAGGTTCCTATGGATTTAAGTTATATGGGGGATGTTGGCTTAAGTTGGATGGGGAGCTTTCAAGGACAGAATTCTGAAGACCCAAAAAGAAACAAAAAGAAGAAAAGGGGTATTGTCTAAGGATGCTGGTGTGGCTGCACAGGGAGCTCATAACCAATTTTGATAATAAAGAAGTGGGGGTGGGGGATACCAAGAAGGATATTGTCCTGTATTTGATAGACTGGAGCTACTAGGGGTGCTGTAGGACTGGAACAGGGGAAATATCCTGATTTTCAAGAAAGGGAAAAGGATGGAATCTTGGTACCAGAAGCCAATGAGCTCCAGGTCAGGAGCAGATGAAATTCTGTAATGAATCATCAGATGGTGGTTGGTGAACCTTTAGAAAGGACAGCGGTAATGAGAAAGAGCCAGCCTGGCTTGTCATGGGGGCAAGTGCTGCGCAACTAAGCCCACTTCTTCTTGTGATGGTGCTACCTGACTGGTTGATCAAGGGAGTCTATAGGTATGGTCTACCTAGATTTTAGCAAAGCATTGTCAAGATCTCTGGTGTTGCCATCATGGAAAAGGTGAAGAGATATGGGCAAGAGGATCAGACAATGAGGTGGCTTCAGACCTGGCTCAGGGCTGGACTCAGGGTGGTGTGACCACATGACTTGTGACCAACGTGGAAGGGGGGGCCAGTGAAGACAAAGGTGCTTGTTTTTGTTTGTCCAACACATTCATCCCGGTCTTACTTGGAGGCATAGAGGGCATGATCATTATGGGACCCAATGTCAGATGGGACAACTGGCACTGTGGACAGAGTCGGGGCTCCAAGTCACTTTAAATATTGAGAACATGGCTTCCCATGATGGAGGAGCAAGGCTTAGCACAAGAGGCAACAGAAGTGGGTGACTGCTGCTCAGCCCCCATTCCTCTGTGTGAAAGACAGAATAGACACTGCCTGGCAGGATTCAGTTAGGAGTCTGAGGCTGCTGTGGCCGGAGCAGGAAGATTCTGTCCCCCAATGGGGTCTGAGAGCACTAGTAGACAGTCTTCATAAGTAAGCATTGCCCTTGCCAAGGCAGGAACAAGGCAAGGCCATGAACCAGGTCCTTTGGAGTCTATATCCCTTCCTCTAAGACTCCAAATGGACTCTTTGTTTATTCTTTCATCTTTTGTTTTTCTGCTGTGGACTGGCCTATCTCTACTTTTGTGGGGCACAGACTGAAGAAAGACACTGCCTCCCCTGTGGGGTCCAGACCCCCAAGTGTGTGGAGTATGTTGCCGCTTTCAGGGAAGCCAGCATCAGCAAGACATAAGTCTTCGGAACAGAGCAAGAGACCTGAGACAGCCTCATAAGCTGCAGGATGGAGGGAGGACCACCATCATCTTAGCCCTTTCCAAACAGAGCAGGGTACAGGCTCAGGGAAGGGCTGGATAATTACCACCCACGATTCCCCAAAGTAGCTGTGAGTCACCAACCCAAGTGACAGGCAAGGTGACAGCTTGGGGTGGGGGAGACTGAAAGACAGCTCCAGCAGGCGCGGGCCCCCCAGACAAGATGGAGCGGGAGCATTTGGGGGAAAAGAAACACAAATCACCAAAAGCAATTTGTTTCCAACAAGACCAAGCCAGGTCTGCATCTGAAAATGAAGTGCACTCCAGTTCTTAGCTTATAAAACATCACCTTTCACCATCCTATGCAGTGAAGTGGGCTAGAGACCTCGGCCTGGGGCTGTCCCAAAGTGGGAAAGGCTGTGAGGTTTCTGCCAGCAGCCCTCTGCCCCAGAGGGGCCACAGGCACAGGGGACAGTGGGGGAGGGACAGGGTGGAGGGGCCACCCATGGTCCTTCTCAGGACTTAGCTTTCAGAGCTCAGAACTATGGACACAGTGTCTCCTAAGGTGCTATTTCTTTGGCCCCCTCTAGACCCACTGGCTCATCCTTTGAGCCTGGACAGAGAACATTTGGGTGTTCTCTAAAACAATTTTCGAAGCTGTTGGTTTTTGACAATAATTTTGAATGCGTATGAATGTCTCTTTATATGGCCTTCATATCCAAATATATAATTCTACAGCCTCCTCTTCCTAGTGAACTATTCCTTCTAACAAAAAATAGAAAAGGAAAGACAGCAGTGGATGCAGGCAGCGAGTCAGCTGAGCTGGGGAGTATATGCAATTTCCCACACACATAGGCCCCCGCCTCACCTACCTCCTCAAAGGAAGGAGAAAGATGTCATTCTTCTCTCTGGTTCAGAGACAAGCTTGCTCACCACCACAGTGTAGTAATCAGTGTAATTCCCAAAGCTGGATTTTATCTGACATTTAGGGCTCACGGTGGGGAGGGCAGAGGAAAGGAATCTTCCACAGCCATGGTTATGGAGACAGACAAATCCTTTCTCCTAGGGAAATACCGAGCAGATCTGAGATTTGGGGAGGGGCATGCAGCCCGGGTTAAACAGAGGGCAAACTCCATCGTTATTGTGGACATCCCTCGATTGGTGGCCCTGCCCCCTCGTTAACCCCCCAGGGCTCACACTAAGCTTGCCCGGCTGCAGGGCAGCCTCCACCACCTCGGCCTAAGCCTGACTTTCTGCTGCTGCCACCCTCCAAGCACCAGGTGTGATTGGCTTCCCAACCCCAGAGAGGCACAATCGAGGCCCAGTCTGCTGCCCTGCAAGTGTAAGCAGGGCCATGGGGAATACTTAGCTGGTATCAGAGTAATGGGAATCAATTCATCACCTGGAGGCACTGATTGAACTTGGAGGCTGTGTCTCTGTGATGACTCCCAGGCTTTCTTGCCAGCGGGTCCTCAGCTCTTACAACAACCTCGCTCCCTCATCACCATCTCTTTCGACTCCCACAAGCCTCTGGGAGCAGGGTAGAAGCGACTGAGATGCCTTGACTCCCTCTGCTTCTTCGCCACCACCTCCAAAGCCGCCCTCACACTGGTCTCCCGGGCCACTGGCCCTGCTCCGGCTTCTTCCCCAGCATCCCTGCCATGTCCCAGGTGGGTCACCTTGGGCTCCACCTGGAGTCTCTCCTCTGACTGGACCATGACCCCATTTATCCAGTCCATCGTCAAATCTCATCTCTACATCAGAAATGTTTCTTACATTTGTCTCTTTCCCTCTGGGCATACAGCCTTCATCACCTGGCATCAGAATCTCAGGGTGTCCCAGCCTCCAGGTTCCATCACTTTAATCCACCCTCCACAATTCTGCCACAGGGTGTGCCATAGTGCACAGAGTTCCAGGCCTGGAGTCAGGAAGATCTGAGTTTAAATGCAGCCTCAGACACTGACTAGCTGTGTGACCCTAGGCAAGTCACTTCACCCTGTTTTCCCCAATGTCCTCATCTTTAAAATGAACTGGAGAAGATGGCCAACCACTCCAGTATGTTTGCCAAGAAAATTCTAGATGGGGTCAAGGAAAGTCAGACACAACTGGGCAACAACCACCATGCTGTTGACAAAGTGATTTTCAATAAGCACAGCTCTTACTATGTCACTCCTCCACTCAAAGAACTCCAGGGGTTCCCTATTGCTTCTAGAAACAGTTAGAGAATTCTTCTATCTAAAGCCCTGTTTGTCAAGGTCTCTCAGAATGTGGTGCCCAGAGCAGAATGTTCTGATTGGTGTGTGGGGGTAGTCAAACCTCCTTGTTCTGGCCACCACACAAAGCTTGGTTTGTGCAGTCTAGGTCCAGGAGAGCTTTGGCCACTACACATACTTCAGGACTGAGTGAGCCTTGGCCACCCACCATACATAGCTTGGTTTAGGCAGCCTAGGTCTGGGAGAGTCTTGGCACCACACATACTTTAGGTCTATGTGAGCCTTGGACACCATATATAGCTTGGTTTAGGCAGCCTAGGCCTGGGTGAGCCTTGACCACCACACACACCTTGGTTTAGGCAGCCTAGGTCTGGGTAAGCCTTGGACACCACACATACTTCAGGTCTGGGTGAGCCTTTGACACTACATATAGCTTGGTTTAAGCAGCCTAGGTCTGGGTGAGCCTTGGACACCACACATACTTCAGGTCTGGGTGAGCCTTGGACACCACACACACCTTGGTTTAGGCAGTCTAGGTCTGGATGAGCCTTGGGTGGCCAGCAGGGGGTCCAGCTCTTAAGCCAGGTCTCCCCCATCCTCTTTCAGTGTCTCTGATGGTTTCTCTTCCATTTGCCTCTATCCCCTTTGCCTGTGTTTTGGCTGTGGGGGCTACCATTGAGGCCTGGGTGAATTCTCTTTCTGTGGTGCAGCTGCTTCCTGGCCCCTCCTGGCTTTGACACCCACAAACTTCATAACCAGGGCTCTGTTCCAAGACAAAGGATGTTGGTGAGAACCTTGATTGACGGAACCACTCCCAAAGAAAGGAAGGTGACCAGGAAGATGAGCCACGAACTTATTTTCTATGAGGAAGAGTCAAAGGAAATGGGGCTGCTTAGCCTGGCACAGTGAAGACATAGTGATCATCTGAAGGGCTAATGGGGGGGGGGGATTCTTGTTTGTGCAGAGGCAGCTAGTGGGGCAGCAGGAAGATCTGAGTTCAAATTCAGCCTCAGGCACTTACTTGCTGTGCGATCCTGGGCAGTCTCTTTTTCCCTCAGCCTTAGTAAAATGCGGATATCAGCATTGCCCTCCCAAGGTTGTTGTGAGGCTCAGATAAGATGGTGAATGTAAAGTCCTTGGCAAATTTTGTAAATGGTAACTTTTATTTTATTGGGGGGAATAGAAGGCGGTACGTGGCAGGGTCCTGGGAGACCTTTCAGAGGAATACCTGGGCCACCTGCAGCTGTTTCCCAGCTTTTCCTGCGGGGGAGCCCGCGGTGGCCAAAGAACAGCAGCTCTCCAGGGTAGCCTTTCCGAGGTGGGGGAAGCCCCACCTGAGCGAAAGCCCCAAGCAGAGGCTCCCGGGAGTGGCACTCTGCCTTTCCCACACGTGTACGTACCCGGACCCTTGGGGTCAATACGCCTCGGGGACAATTTCGGGTAGACCCTCGCGGCGCGGGACGAACTTTCCCAAGGCTGCCTCGTTCTCACTCCCCGGCCGGACCCCACCTTTAGCCAGAGAACGGAGACCCTCTCGGGTGTCCCAATGAGCAACGCGCAAGGTGGATAAGGGGGCTACTAGGGCGTCCCTGGATTCCTTCGGAGAGCAGACGAGGGAAGTGGGCTGACAGGAGGGGAGACGGGTCCGAGCTGGCCTCGCCCCTTTGCCCCGTCTACCCACGTCTTATCTTTGTCAGTAGTTTACAAGTGTGTGTGTGGGATGTCCCACTGGTTGCGGATGAGCGGGCACAAGGGAACCATTGGAACCAACAGGTACCGGACCTGGCACCAGGATCTCCTCTGCATCTCACCCAGGAAGCCCAACGAGATCTTGGAGTGCTTCCCCCGGCCTTCCCGCTGTGTCAGTCTCCTCCTTAGGAGGTTTTCCGACGTCATGCCCAAATATGCTCCATGTTCTGCCTTCACCTTAGAAGTGCACAGGAAGCTGGCGAGTCCCTTGAAGGACTGAAAGCCGAGGAGGCTCTGAGTCCACAGAGGAGGAAGTGGATGGGGGAGGGAGGGAGTAGGACCCCCGCTGCGGTGTGCCACGGCTCACAGAGCCTCTGGGCACTCAATTACTCTCAGATGGATTGTTTGGAAAATGTACGCGAGCCCATAGCTACCTCCTGGAATCAGATCGATGGGCTTCTCAATTTGATTTGTGCGAAGAGCCGAACGACATGCTCTCCACCCTGGCCGAGCTCCCGGCCCAGCGTTCCGGGAGCAGAGAAGTCTCCTAATGAGACGCGAGCTGGCTACTGATGGGCTGCCTGCGTCCATTTGACATCGTTTAGGGCCGGTACAGCCAAGAGCAGAAAGCAAACAAAGACGGAGGTGGGCGCGTTCTTTGACCTTGTGTGAGGACAGTTTGTGAGGACGATGGAAAGGACATTGAAAAACACCAACAAGACCCGGCCTTCACAAAGTACCTACTGCGTGCCAGGAACTTCGCTAAGTGCTTTACAAAGGTCTCGCAGGATCAAAGCCGACAAACAAGCGGACAAACATTGACGGTGACAAACAAGCCATTTCCCGGAGTCGTCTTCATGTGTTCAAATATTTACCAGCAGAAAGACATTTCTCATGGCTTATTGTTGCTACCCAAGACTCGCGGAGATAGCCAGGGTTAGCTAACATTCCCCAAGTTATTTCAGCCTTCTAAGGTCTGGGATTCTCCATGAACTGGAGCTGATGTGACCTATGGGGCAGCCCAGCAAAAGAGCCCAGGAAGCCTAAGTGGAGGCAAGGTGGTATGGGCCCAGCTCAAGGCCGCCCTGATGCACAGAGGCGTCCTGCCTGAGTCTGAATCTCAAGCAGGCAAGCTGTGCCCCCTCCCCAGGCCTCTCCTGTCAAACCACGTCTCCAAGGTCCTGAAAGCTGAGGTCTTTTGGCCTAAGCCTCCCAAGCTTCCTGCTTCCTGCCCTTCAGCTCAGCACTTCCATCCTTTTGACAGACAGGGATGAGGGCCTGGCTCAGAGACCCCTGGGCTTCCTCTAGACTTCCTACAGTGTTCTCTATAGAGTGAGAGGACCAGAAACAAGGAGGCCTGGCCAACCTCGGTGTGTTTAGCCCCTGGCATTACCTTTACACAGAGCACTGAGTGCATTACTCCAAAAATGAAGGCCTTGACCTTCCAGCATTCATGATGGACCCAAGATCAGACAGGAGCAGCTGGATTACCTGGAGAAACTTCACTGTCCCTTGAATGAGGCTAAGCTCCTCCATGAAACAAGGGGCCATCTTTGTATCAGCAACATTCTTCTGATAATCACTAGTCAATCAAGCATGAGGCTTGGTTGGCATAGCACCTACTCTCTCTCTCTGGGCTGGCTCCATCATCCCCACCCACAGGCCTGAGGTTCCTAGGAAGGGACCACAACCACACTTCAGCAACTCAATCTCTCTGGGGATTTAAAAGAGGAACCCTTTTGTGTGGGAGAGGGAAACTATTACTTACCACTGTGACTCCTGGGTCCCCACCAGTGTGCTTCCTACTTACATGAAATCAATTAATCACAATTGTGACACTGTGACCCTTTACTGACATGACACTACTGACCATTTACAAAAGCAACACTATTCATATCACAGTCACTCAAGATAAGGCGTCCAAAGCAGCTGCAAAGCCAATCTTTCCCCTGCAGGGGTGCAGTGTACCACCACTCCCTGTAGTACACTGGATACAGTGCCAGGTCTGGAGTCAGGGAGACTCAACTTTGTGAGACACTTACTAGCTGTGTGACCCTGGGCAGGTCCCTTAACCCCTATTTGCCTCAGTTTCCTCATCTGTAAAATGAGCTGGAGAAGGAAATGGCAAAGGACTCCAGGATCTTTACCAAGAAAACCTCAAATGGGGTCATGGAGAGTCAGAAATGACTGAACAACAGGACCAGGGGCACTTAAAGGGAATATCTCAAATGTTCAGCTTT
>JAQQSZ010019075.1:0-10441 GCA_028646595.1 Phalanger gymnotis
GCTTAAATCTTCAGCAGGCTCTGCACTCCTGCTCTGATCTGCCACTTAATTCCTCCCACCAGGTGGGCCTGGGGCCAGAAGCAACTGCAGCTGAGTTTCTAAAGCTGCCCCGCCTCTGTTGCCCCAGGGGTGGTAGGCGAACCGCAAACTCTGTCCAGTCCCGCAGCTTTTCCCACTAACCTTCTATGTTGTCTTTGCTGTTTGTGGATTGTGAGGTCTGGTACATGCCACAGCTCAGTAATTCAGCATGCTAGGGCACTCTCCGCTCCACTCCTGGTCTTGTGTCCGCGGTCTGCCATGCCGCGCCGCACCGCGCGCGCTGGGCTCTGCTTGGCTCAGCTCTGCTCCCCTCAGCTGGGAGCTGGGAGTTCCGTGTGGGACAGACCTTACCCCAAGACCATCCAGGCTGTCCTGGGCTGGAGCCCTGCTTCCCTCTGCCACTTTGTGGGTTCTGCAGTTCTAGAATTGGTTCAGAGCCATTTTTTTATAGGTTTTTGGAGGGACTTGGTGGGGAGCTCACGCCAGTTACTGCTTTCCAGTCACCATCTTGGCTCTGCCCCCCCTACACATATATTTCTAATATACATTTTAAACTCAGAGGAAGTCTGGCATAGTGATTATGAAGCCAGCCTTGGAGCAGGAAGACGTAGATTCAGTTCCTATCTCTAAAGTTATACTAGCTGTGTGGCTACAAGCAAGCCCCTTAACCTCTCTACACCCCAGCCAATTCTCTAAGTATAAGTTACTGATGAGATACTGAACCGTATTGGTAGAAGGGATTTCCTTTATGCTGATGAAATCATAGGTGGAACCAAAAAAAAGTTTTTTAATCACTATCACTTTGGGGGGTGGGAGGAAAGTATTAAGATATGCTAATCCCCTAAAAGGGCAGCTAGATGGCACCATGGATAGAGTACTGGGTTCCTGAGTTCAAATCCAGCCTCAGTCACTTAATAGCTTCATGATCCTGGGGAAGTCATTTAACTCTGTTTACCTCAGTTCCTCATCTGTAAAATGAGCTGGACAAAGAAATGGCAAACCATTCCAGTGTCTTTGCTAAGAAAACCCCAAATGGGGCACAAACAGTCAGATACAACTGAAACAACTCAACAACAACAACAAATCCCCTAAAAATGCAACACCTTTTCAAAGGTCTTCAAAATGCTAAGTGTAGAAATTGATTTAAATCCTCAGGCCTGATCTCTTACTCAGACAATATCTGGGATTTCATAAGTAGTAGGTAGGAAGGACATTCAACACAATGGAGAAGAAAAGATTTGGAAGGACAGTCGTTGTAGTCCATCATAAATAATGGTGGAACACAATAAAGGAGCATCTATGATTTAGTGTTTTATTTTGTTTTCATTATAATTTTTAGTACATTTGCATATGTATCTTCTTGGTCATTACTTTTCTTGCATGTGGAGCTCCCAGAAAAACTACTCAAGTTTAAAATACTCTGTATGTCTGCATCTACTCCAAAAACAGATCAAAAGCCTCCATCAATATATTTCCTAGTCCACCAGCCCTGGAGTCAGGAGGATCTGAGTTCACATGTGGCCTCAGCCACTTGACACACTTAATAGCTGTGTGACCTTGAGCAAGTCACTTAACCCCAATTGCCCTGCCAAAAAAAAGAAAAATATATATTTCCTAGTCAGATAAAGGGTATAATTAGTTCAAAACTAAGATATTTAAGGAACTAACATAGTAAGATAAGTAGCAATAAAACATTTCTCCCCAAAAGCATAAGGCACACTCTCCCATAGATGTATACAGCATCATTGGGAGAAATAAACACCCAAGGAATGTGCGTGGCACATAGGAAGACACGTGTGACTAGGGATTATGTGTAAAGGAGCACACTTAGGGAATACATGTGGCCAGAGCACCATTGGAAGGATATTTTGTGCCTTGGATGCTACAAGACTATTGAAGACTTAGGCATTGCGATGCTCCTGATTGATTTACTCCCCATTGATCTCACATGGCATGCAGTCTCTGCCAAGCATATTGTCTCTGTTGGACATGACTCTCTGCCAAGAAGCGCCTTCTCTGGTCTCACATGATTACTTCTGGATGGTGCTCTACTGTTTCTTTGGTCTCCTACCAATTTCTACCAGAAACCTACCAGAAACTACCAATTTCTGGGCTTCATCTCTCAGTATACCTGCTAAACATAACCACTGCTATTTGAAAGGATGTGGTGAATAGAAAGCCTCTCCCTGATAAGGTCAATCTATGAGCCACTACAGACATCTGTGTGCCAAAGCTAGGTAAAGTGCCCCTTAGCTAAAATTAATTCCATTTTTAAATTAGAATTTCTATAAGTGGGTCCATTTACTTGTTCTAAGTTGATCTGTTTAAAATTAGAAAGTCTTGATACTTCTACATTGGATCATAGATTTGTGGTTGAAAGGTCATCTGGTCCAACCTTAAATTCTACAGATGAGCCTTGGAAGAGTTAAGTAACTTATTCATGTCTAAGTAGCAAATAGCAGAGCTGAGATTTGAATCAATATCCTCTGATTTCAAATCCAGTACACCATACTATTTTTGTTTCATACCATTATGCAGCTCCTTCACTCCAAAAATCATTGAGGAGTGGGTGGATCTTGGCCGAAGAGTTATAAGAGTTTTAGGCTTTGAAGTTTTTCCTTAGCCCCAAGATCCTCTGGGCTCTCATGAAAATGAAAGAGAAGAGAAAAATCAAACAACAAAAGCTCCTAGATGGAGCCTTGTGAAGCCATTACCCTACACCTCAATCTTTTGTTTCCATTTCCTGCCTTTATTGGGTATATAGGGCTAGTAACAAGCCACCCCACACATACCTTGAACATATTAGGAGAAGCCATACAATGGTATTTTGCAGTTCTGTAGCTTCCAATACTTCTGAGTAGCCACTCACCTGGCTAGGTGTACATATCTGCACATATTCTCTTATGTGAGGCAGAAGAACAAGGCAGTATTGGAGGAAGCCTCAAATCATTGGTTTTAAAGTTCCAGATATAATCTTGTGGGTTTGGGTTTTCTTATAAAGATCAGAAAAACAAATATACTTTGTATGTGGATGCAGAAACCTTTGACTAGCATGTTGTATGGTAGTAAAAGGAGAAGGCTAAGAAAAACATAATAACAAATACCCATAATTATCTTGAAACCTTTTCTTTTCCTTTTAAATGCAAAGCAAACACAAAGTAAAACACTATAGAAGAGAAAAGCAGAAGAGCATAACCAGAATCACCTCATAAAACAGCAAAAAGCAATAAAAGCCAGAAGAGGTCTTATAGAAAGCTTGGCATGAGACCTAACTGAACCACATTGTTCCAAGAATATTTATAGACAAAACTGACAAGAGAACAACAAATAGATGTCATATGGAATAACTTTTTGGCATTTCTATAATGATAGATTTTCATCATCAATGGTAAAAAGACCACCACATTTGACCCCTGACACTTTAGTAATCTGAGATGGGCTTTACAAAGAAGTAGACATTATAGTTAATGAGATGAATTCAGAAAGAACAGCTGAACCAGACCAAGCACAGACCAAGGGAATCCTGGCTGGAAATAACACATACTTGAAAGTACTGAGGAATTGTTTTTACAAGATGTCTCAGGGAGGGAAAGATATCCAAAAAAGTGGAAAAAACCATGGCTGCTATCTGTATTCCCAAAAAAAGAGGTATTTTTGAAAACAGTAATAGCTATCAGTTCCTATAGTTAATTACTCACCTTTATAATATTTTTATAAGAATGATCTGTGTATGTATAAAGGGTATCTTTAATGAAGATGCGAGAAGGGAACAAACAATTTTCACAAAAGACTGGCTAGAACAGACTAATACAATAGTAGCTAGTACTTATATAATGCTTTCAGATCTGCAAAGTGCTTTTAAATATTATCTCTTTTGGTCCTCACAATGACTTTGGGAGGTAGTTGCTATTGCTATCCTCATTTTGCAGTTGCAGAAGCTAAGGAAGATAGAGGTGAAGTTATTTGCCCGGCGTTACACAAGTTAGCGTCTAAGGTTGGATTTGAACTCATTTTTTCTGACAACAAGTCCAGTGCTCTATCTACTGCACCACCTAACTGCCTAGACTACAGGGACAGAATTTTGCATGCATTGTAAAACAAAGTTTCTGTCCAGCACTCTATCTGCTGAACCACCTAGCTATATAGTCACATGACTGACTGAAAGATTCAGAGAATCTCAAATCCTCTCTGTGTCCTGGGTGGGGAAGACAAGGGATGCATTTGATTCAACAGAGTAAAATGATAACTAAAGGAGACACACACACATATTATAAATTCATAGAGGATTCCTTGATAAAAGGAATCACAAAGATAACTTGGTTCAATGACTGAAGAGGCAGCATGGGGCAGTGGAAGGAATATTGGATTTGGAGTAATAGGACATCAGCTTAAAATTCTGACTCTGCCACCTGTATAACCCTGAGCAAATCAATTGACTTCTTTCAGTTTCTTCATCTGAAAAAATGAGGGTATTGAACTAAATGGCCTCTGAGATCTCTTCAAGTCTAAATAATCTGTGATTCTATGAACTTCTAATTGTTAACACAAAGTAAGATATAACACAAAGAGATCCATTCTTGCTTGAGGTGTTTGCCACTTCCACTGAGGATGTCCTATGCCAGGTTCAACTAAAAGAGGAATTCCATGTAGACAGTGATTCCCTCTAAAGCCTCCTGTCAATGAATAATGTGATAATTGCAGCAAACTGTAATAGTAATTAAGATGGGACTTTTTGCTGTTCTTTTAAGTGCCTTTAATGATTCTGGCCTTTGTTTGAATGGGGCAGATAAAGTGGGATCTTTTGATCTTGGAGTATTTCATAGCACTGAAACAACTGGGAGTCATTGATTTGTATATGATGTGATAGTGGGGATGGGGAACTTTCCCACACCCAGTTCAGGTGAGGTCAGAGCCCTCAGGGCTCTGAAGAGAATGTAATTGAGGAGAGCTTGACTTTTGGGGCACACTCATGGAAGGAGTGTTGAGACTCTGGGCAAGCTGCAAACTGCCCCCCAGCTTTGCAATCCAGATGTTGGCTCTTCTCTGGTAACTATGTATTGTGATTTGAATCAGACAAGGTCTGTCTGTTGATGTTTGTAATTTCTGTTTGTGTTTGCCTTGAAGTTCAGGGTGCTGATCTTTTCCCCCTGAAGTGTGAAGGATATTTGTATGTTTGATTAAACTGAGATTGTTAACTCCTTAAAGTTGCTTTCCTTAGAAAAGCAGATCTAAGAAGCTGTGTTAGCAGCTTTCTGTGTGCTGGTTGTTGGTGGGTCTTGTACCCCTACAGTAGCTGCTAGAAGACTGTTGCTACACAAACCTCAAGAAATTATAGGGCCTCTTCAATGATTATTCTATCCATGATTTTTCAAAAGTCAGCCTTACAAGTCCATACAGGACAAACTCCATGAATCAAAAATGTCTATTGTCCAAACTCTGATGTGCACTTAGATGGCCATTCCATTGAGTTAGTATATCAGTATCCCTGGAATAGGCACTGCAGATCAGTGAGTTGGGCCCAGAATTGAATAGGGGAAAGAGAACAGGTTGGAATGCATTTGAAAAATCATGCAATGCTTTTTACAATCTCAAGTGCACACTCCCTGGCACAACAACCCACCTTTGTTCATCCAGTGATGTGGCATGGTTATGAATCTTGGAACAGCATAGCCTTCAAAGAATCAAAGTGATGAGGAATGTAAATGGCAAAGAAGAGATATGATGGGCAACACTAGGTCATAACATATTAACACTGATGACCTAATAACAATAAATGGTACAAGGAGTAACATGATGGAGATGTCAAATTAGAAAAGAAGGTGGGCTGGTAGTTGGTCGTTGTTCTTCATTCTCTAAGAGGACCAAAATGACATCAGTATTTTGGAGTCAAGTTTCAGTGTGTCTGACTATGGCTGATCAGAACAATACAAGCTCAGAATGCTCTACCACAGATTGGGCACAAATAATCTACAGGAACATTTGGGGAAGATTCTCTAAATTTGCACATCTCATGTTTTTTTGAGCCACTGCAATTCTGCTTTGTACCTTCTTTGATGTGGGCACACCATGCTGGGTGGTCCTGTGCCAGTGTCTCCCATGTCATGAAATCTATTCCAAAGTTCTTCAAAGAGACCTTGAGAGTGTCCTTGTATTGCTTCTTCTGACCATCATGTGAGCACTTGCCTTGAGTTAGTCTTTTAGGCAAGCATATGTTTGGCATTCAAAAATGTGGCCAGCCCATTGGAGCTGCATTTTCAGCAATACAGTTTGAATGCTTGGCAGTTTAGTTTGAGAGAGGACCTCAGTGTCTGGTACCTTATCCTGCACGTGATCTTCAGAATCTTCCTAAGACAATTCAAATGGAAGCAATTCAATTTCCTGGCATGGTGCAGGCAGAGTGTCCAGGTTTCATAGGCATATGACAATGAAGTCAGCACAACAGCTCCATAGACCTTCAGTTTGGTAGTCAGCCTAATACCTCTTCTCTCCCACACTTTCCTTTGGAGCCTCCCAAACTCTGAGTTAGCTGTTAGCTCTGGTAATTCATTTGTCAACCTCATTATCAGTGTGTGCATATCTGGAAAGTTGTGTTGGCAATCAAAATGGGCCCTTAGCACTTAATTCAACCAAGTGCCCTTGAAGAGTTTGGCCTTTATTTCCTTGATCAAATTAGGAGTCCTTGATGACCTCCTTGCCTCAAGGTAAAGCCTAGTTTACATGGGTTTGAGTGACATGTTTGTGACATCAGAGGCTTTTAGACCACATGGGTTTAAGTCAAATCTTCGTGACGATTTTAGGTCATGTGGGTGAGTTGCATGTGTGACTCACCCTTCACCCTGAAAAAGGTATAAAACCAGGGGTTGGCTTTCTCTTTTTCCAGAGCTCTGACCCACAGCCATGGTGGCATGTGTGACTCTGGGCTAGTCCTTGTTATGAGCTCCCTGGATGAACTTAGATGTTGGTAACTATGAATTGTATTTGGCCTGTCTGTCGATGTTTGTAATTTGTTTGTATTTGCTCTGAAGTTCAGGGTGCTGACTTTTTCCCCAAACTAAGTGAATGGTATTTGTATGCTGAATTAAAGTAAGCTTGCTAACCCCTCAACATTGCTTTCCTTAGTAAAGCAGATCAAAAGAACCTGGGCTTTTGCAGCATTCTGTGAGCTGGTTGTTGTTGATTTTACACCCCTGTGTTGGTAAGCAAAATGGGCTCCTTAGCGCTTAGGTCAACAGGTGCCCTTGAGGAGTTTGGCTTTTGTTTGCTTTGAGTGATTCAGCTATTTCATTGAATCTTGCCAAGTGCTAAGCCCCAGGCCCAAAGCCCTATTAGGTGTAAAACCTATATGGGCGTGGATTGATGACTGAGGTGGGTCCTAAGGTGGGGCTGGCTGGGGGGAGGTGTTGACTCCAGTGCCGAACCAGAAGCAGAGCCGACGCAGAAGTAGAGTCGACCTGTGTGTGGACCAAGGAGTGCTGAGCAAGGACTTGAGAGCAGTGGGTAATCTTCTTACTGGAGAGGGGAAGCATGAATATGATTTGGTTTAATACCATCATGTTTTTCTGTGGCCTCCTGGTTACTCTTGTGAGGCGGACTTATTGGGCCTGGAAGCTTTTGATCAAAATATCAAAATGGGGAGGCTGGTTCGTGGGTCTATTACTTTGGAGCCTGAATAAATACTTCAATCCTTCTGCCTTCTACTTAAAGAATTCCTTATATCCTGTGGTTCTGAACCGTTCAGACATATATATATATATATATATATATATATATATATATATATATATATATATAATTCTCTTTGAAATCATAAATTCTGCCTTCTTACTACAAACCTCCCCCCCACCACCACCACCACAGCAGCTGCTAGCCAGATTGGTGAAACAAAAGTATAATGTCAAGGTAAGTGAACTTATCCACAGTATTCAAAATCTTTCCATTTGTTGTAATTGATGTTTCCACATATGGATTAAGTGCTGCTGGCTGGTGGAGAACCTCTGTTTTCTTGGTGTTAATTGTTAGACCAAAATTAGCACAAGCAGCAAAGAATCAATCCAAACCTTGTTGCATCTCAGCTTCAGAGGCTGCATTGAGCACATAATCATTTGTGAACACATAAATCATGCACCAACTGTCCCTCCACTTTAGTCTTGCCTTGTAGCCTTTTCAAGTTAAAAAATTTACCATCAGTGAGGTAGCTGACCTTGATACTATGTCTATCCTTATTGAAATTGTCTGACAACATCACTGAAAACATCATCTTCTCACTGTAAGCAGCAGTGGGATTCGGCAGCCCTTGTGTAATATCTTTTGATTTGTACATAAATTGAGTTTAAATGAGGCAAAGTTATTGGCCTCACTCTCTCTTTCAGAATCATCACAGTCCAGGACAAAGTTAAGATGAGTGGTGATGGCTTGAGATGCAGTGGGTGATATTGGTAGGGGTGATGTCTTCTTGACTCACGCATAGATTAGATTTAAGTGAGGCAGTTTTGTGAAGTTGTCAGCCTCACTCTCTCTTCCTCAGTCATCAGAGTCCAAGTGGCAAGACAAAAGTCAAGATGACTTGTGTTAGTCTGGGATGTAGTGGATGACTGTGGCATTTTTGATGTCCAACCAAGTTCTAAGTGCTCCACAGTGTCTGTTTCAGCCACCTTCATGGTCATTGGAACACATTGTTCTCATTTGCCTATTCCACCAGGAGAAGTCTTCGCATGCTTAGGGTAGATACCCCCTAACTTACCAAAGGGTTTGAGACTTCTTGGTTACCCTCAACCTGGTTTAGCCCACCTGCTGAAATGGTTTACCAGGATGTGGCTGCTGTGCATGCTACAGCTTCTTGGAGCCACAGGTGAGAGTGGATCAGATGGAAACCAAAGGTGGAAAGCAGCCCTGAAAATGGCTTGGCAAGCCTTCACACTAGAAGTGCTAGTCCTCCCTGAATGCAGCCTGCATACCAATGACCTATTGATATGGTAATGAAAGCAAAAAAAAGGATCATAGAATAGCCTCAGTGTTCCATCAACACCTATGTAATGTCAAAAGTACCAAAGGCCTTCATTTCACTGAGGACAATACGGATAATAATGGCATAGCATGAGAAAGTTGATACTATTAAGAATATAGACCTCAGAGTCCCTTAAAACTTGGGTAGTTGTTTCTCTGGGTACCCAAACTGTGAGAGTAGGTGTGAGGGTGGCTCAGAGAGCAGTTACACAAAGACTATCACACAGGATTGAGGTGCTGGTTGGTTTTGCTAAAATGATTTTTTTTCTCTGTCTTTTAAATTCTCTTTTATAATGGACGGATGTGTCCAGAAAAAAATGATTACAAACAAATTATGTCAACAAAAATAAGACTAAATTTAAAAAAAATTTTTCTCAAAGCAGCTGTTTCATCAGTTTGCAGTTGTCACCAATATAAGTCATACTGAAACCTGCTCAGGCCCTACAGAGGATGAAAAGTGAACTCATGCTCGAGCCCTATCCCCCAAAGAGAAATGTAAATGTTTATTACACAGATGCCTCTATGTCATTCTGCCTTAGTGAAATTTAGAATCTGACAATACTACACACCATCATTCAAATAAAGAAGCAACCTCAAAATAGCTCTCAAATATGTCCCCTGTGAGGGGTCAGAGAAGTCTTGGGCAATTCCCATCATCTTCCCATTCTTCTGAGTACCTAATGCTGTCATTCTCACTTCTCACTCCTGAAAACACAAGTTAATGTGGAAGAGGAAGAGAAAGAAAATGGCCATTTGCCTGACTAGCACCTTTATCCCCTCAAAAAGCACTTCCTTTCTTCATTATAGGCGCAGGGGGAAGGAGCATTTTAAAAAGAAATTGAGAGTGAAAAATTGTATTTCTTAATATTGAAATGACTTGGGGGCAGAGCCAAGATAGCAGCTGGAAAGCAGGGATTAGTGTGAGCTCCCTGCCAAGTCCCTCCAAAAACCTATAAAAAATGGCTCTGAACCAATTCTAGAACTGCAAAACGCACAAAATAGCACAGGGAAGCAGGGCTCTAGCCCAGGACAGCCTGGATGGTCTCTGGGTAAGGTCTATCCCGCATGGAGCTAGGAGCAGAGGGGAGCTGAGCTGAGCCCAGCATGGGTGGCATGGACCGACCAGACGGGGAGCTGGGCGGAACGTGCCCTAGCGCCCTGAATCAGTGAGCTACAGCAGTTACCAGACTTCTCAACCCACAAACACCAAAGACAACAGAGTGGGTTAGTGGGAGAAGCTGCTGGGGACTGGGAAAGAGTTGCAGTTTGGCCACAGCCCCAGGGGCAGCAGAGGTGGGGCAGCTACAGAACTACAGCTTCAGTTGCTTCTGGCCCCAGGCCCACCTGGTGGGAGGAATTAAGTGGCTGATCAGAGCAGGAGTGAAGAGCCTGCTGAAGA
>JAQQSZ010019076.1:0-10441 GCA_028646595.1 Phalanger gymnotis
GGGCCTGGAGGCTTGTGTTCACAATACTGGAATGGGGAGGTTGGTTCGCTAATTTGTTGCTCTGGGCCCTGAATAAATTTTTTGATGCCTTCTGCTTGGAGAATTCTATATACCCAACGATTTCGAACCATTCATATATATGTAATCCTTTTTGAGATCATAAATTCAGCCTTCCTACTACACTCATCTATAAAATTTAAAGCTGGAAGGAAACTTGGATACCATCTAATCCAAAACCCTTATTTTGCAAGGGAGAAAATGGAGGTTTTGGGATGAGTAATGACTTGCCAAAGACCTCCCACACACTCTTTGCTCCAGCTATACTGGCCTACTCGCTGTTCTCTATACACCCTATTCTATCTCCTACCCCTATGCTTTTAATTTGTATTTCTTTGATAAATAGTGATTTAGAGAATTTTTTCATATGACTATAGATAACTTTGATTAATTTGTCTGAAAACTGCCTGTTCATATCCTTTGACCATTTATCAATTGGGGAATCATTCTTATTTTTATAAATTTGATTCAGTTATCTACATATTTGAGAAATGAGGCCTTTATCAAGAAACTTGCTATAACAATTTTTTCACAGTTATAATTACTAACTGTATTTCTTCCCATCCTATTCTACCCCACCGTTTATCCTACTTTTTCTCTTTTTTCATCATGTCCATCTGCAAAAGTGCCTTGCTTCTAACTGCTGCTTCCTGCAATCTGTCCTCTCTTCTATCAGCCCCCCTTCCATTCTCTTATCCCCTTCCTCTCCTGCTTTCCTGTAGGGTAAGATAGGTTTTTATACCCAACCGAGTATGTGTGTTACTCCCTTTTTGAGCTAATTCCAATGAGAGGTTCACACATTCCTCTACCCCCACCACCACCTCCCTCATCCTCCCCTATATGTTGACAGCTTTTTGGTGTCTCTTTTATGTGAGATAGTTTACCCCATTTTACCTCTCCGTTCTGCCTTCTCCCAGTGCATTCCTCTTTCTCGCTCCTTAATTTTATTTTTTTTTAGATAATCATTCCATCATTCAACTCATACCTGTGCCAAGAAGCTGCTAAATTTTGTGTGATTCTGACTGTGGCTCTATGGTATTTGAAATGTTTCTTTCTGGATGCTTGCAATATTTTCTCCTTGACCTGGAAGCTCTGGAATTTGGCTATAGTATTGCTTGGAGTTTTCATTTAGGGATCACTTTTAGGTGGTGATCAGTGGATTCTTTCTATTTCTATATTACCCTCTGATTCTAAGATATCAAGGCAGTTTTCCCTGATAGTTTCTTGAAAGATGATGTCTAGGCTCTTTTTTGATCATGGCTTTCAGGAAGTCCAATAATTCTTAAATTATCACTCCTGGATCTATTTTCCAGGTCAATTATTTTTCCAAAGAGATATCTCACATTGTCTTTCATTTTTTCATTCTTTTGATTTTGTTTTATTGCTTCCTGACATCTCATGGAGTCATTAGTTTCCTTTTGCCCAATTCTAATTTCTAATGATTTTTTTTATTGAGCTTTTGTACCTCCCTTTCATGCAGCCAATTCTACTTTTTAAGAAGGTTTTTCTTCAGTGATTTTTTGTATATCTTTTTACGTTTGGACAATTCTGCTTTTTAAGGCTTCTTTTACCATTTGACCTATTGTGTTTCTTAAGGCATTATTTTCTTCAGTATTTTTTGTGCTTCCTTTACCAAGCTATTTCTTCTTTTTTCACAATTTTCTTGCAACATTGTCATTTATTTTCCCAGTTTTTCCTCTAACTCTTTTATTTGATTTTTAAAATCCTTTTTGAGCTCTTCCAGGAATTCTTTTGGGGGGGGGCTGAGGGCAATTCACATTTTTCTTGGAGGTTTTGGATATACCAGTTTTGACTTTGTTGTCTTCTTCTGAGTTTGTGTTTTGATTTTTCCATTCACCATAGTAGTTTTCTATGGTCAGGATAATTTTGTTGTTGCTCATTTCTCAGACTATTTCTTGACTTTTAACTTTATATTAAAGTTGGGCTCTGCTCCCAGGGTGGAGGGGGCACTGTTTCAAGCTTCGGGTTTTTTTGTACAGCTATTTTCAAAGCTAGTTATGGGAGTCTGTAAGTGTCCAGTTCTTCCAAGGTGGTATGATCTGAAGAGAGGTGTGTTTACTACTCTCCTGGCCTGTGCTCTGCCCTGTGAGTGACCACAAGCACTCTGCCCTGGAACTGTGACCAGGGTCTAGGCTGCCTGGCAGCCTCAAGTTCTGGTGTGCTATGCTCCTTTTTACCCTGGGACTACAATCTGGGACTGGGACCCAGATCCCTTTATGGGCAATGTAACAGAGTCAGTGTTCCCAGCACCTAGTACCAGCAAGGGGAATGCTGCAATCTCCTTCTGACTAGTTGTCAGACCCCCTTACTGCTGCTGATTCAGTTATCCCCAGGGCCTGCTGCTGGTTTGCTGGGGTGGAGCCTGTGCTGGTGTGCCTGCACTGGAGAATCCTTGCCTTTTCTCTGCTGTCTTGGCTCTGCCCCCCTTTTATATGAGCTGTTCCTTATGTTTGGAATGCTCTCCCTCCTCATCTGTGTCTCCTGGGACTCCTGGCTCTTTTCAAGGCTCAGCTCAAGTGTTACTTTCTTCTAGAGACTTTTGCTGACCCCCTACCCCATTAGTATTCTCTCATATCTCTTAGTATTTATTTTTAATATATCCACATTTACTTATCAGTGAATACGTTGTGTTTCTTTGGGAGAATGTAAGCTCCTTGAGGTCAGTGACTGTTTCATTTCTTAGTATTCCCAGTGTCCAGCACATAATGGAGGCTTGATAAATACTTATTGATTGTTTGATTCTGACTCCAAATCTGATAGATTCCAGTATACCATGCTAAGTCATCACACTGGAGAGATTAACCTCAAGTCACAGATTCTAGGATCAGCACACCCCCAGATTTAATAAGGGAAAGAAGGTTTAGAAAGTGTTGGGGCTTAGGT
Organism: Phalanger gymnotis; assembly: GCA_028646595.1. Classification (NCBI taxonomy): domain Eukaryota; kingdom Metazoa; phylum Chordata; class Mammalia; order Diprotodontia; family Phalangeridae; genus Phalanger; species Phalanger gymnotis. The sequence goes on from JAQQSZ010019076.1 coordinate 2,962, forward strand.
AGAGATGAGGCATGGATAAAGGGCTGCCACTGAGAGGTTAATGGGAGCAGGAAGCAGAAGCTGGAGACATCGAAGACAAACCTTGGGCTTCAGAATTTCAAATTAGGCTCATCTTCATCTTTGCTGAAACTCAGGAGGGCTGTGAGCAAAGGTACTATTTTCTGGTTGGCCTGGCAATCAGCCCTTAGAAGTACCTGAAAAAGGAACAATGGTTACAACTTGGGCAGACTGTGTACTCACTATTAGGCATGGTCTCACATGACTGGTGTGACAGTTTTTTTCCAATGAAGTAATCCTCTCAGATAGAGAGGGAGGGGGGAGGGGAGATGGGGAGAGAGAGAGAGAGAGAGAGAGAGAGAGAGAGAGAGAGAGAGAGAGAGACTCAGTCACTTATCACTTTTGATACAGCCCCCAGGACTGGGGAATCAACCTGGAGCCTCAGGTTGCACATGGTCTTTGGCAAGAGTCCAGAGCACATGTGTTACAGGGAATGGACTAATCATGGGGCCCACTAGAAGGGTTTGGAATGAAGGCTCAGTTCCATAATGCTCCATAAGATGATTTCCCAAAGGCCAAAATCCAGCAGGTTGGGGGGCCCCCTCTCCTGATTATCCTCATTACTCTACAAACAAGAAATATAGTAGGGTCTTATATTCATTACATTTTTAAGTGAATTATATGACTTTGAAGATGTGCTCTGCTCTAGAAAATTTCAATGAGATCCAAGGCCACTTAAAAGAGATCAAGTTAACAATCCACACAGAAACCATCCCGACAAGTGGATGATGTATACCTTTGCTAAGACTACATGCAGCTGATTGCTCAGTTGATTGTATTCTGGTCTGTGTAATTTGCACAGACGCTATAGATATAAGCTGAGCACAGAACTGAATGGGGGGAGGAAAGCTTGTTCCCATTGGATCTTATTTGGGAAAATGCATACTACTTTCAATGATCCAGAGATGTTCCCTGACATAAACCCCCATCTTCCTAATATCCAAGATTGTCCTAGTGATGCTATGTAGCCATGAATGAATTAAAGAATGAAAAACCATTTAATTAAGAACTTGCTATGGGCCAGTCACTATGCTAAATGCTGAGGACTAAAATATAAAAGGCAAGGCAGTTCCTGGCCTCAGGGTGCATACATTCTAAGATGGGGAGATGACACTTATAGGGGAGTTTTTGTCTGGGGAGTCCTAGTCAGTGGAGCTGTAAAACTGTTGATTGTCACGTTCTTTCCAGAAACAATGGCAGTATTGATTTCATTGCTGTGTCTAGGACAAGAGATAGAGAGGGACAACAAGAAGGAGAAAGAGAACATCATGATCTTCAAGAAATCAAGGTGTCAGGTGACCCAAAGAAGTCACTGGAGAGACCTAAGGTGGGAGTAAATGGACTGAAGCATATTCCCAATGAAGACGAGTCCATAAGAAGTAGCATAATGGATTCCCCAAAAATGTGTGACTGGAAAAGGAGCCGTATAGGGAGAGTGAGCAATGACCTATGGGTGGCTTGGGTTATATCCTCTTATCTATGAAATATTAAAAGATCCAGAGGAAGACTCTGGTATATTGGTTACATCTTCTATGGAAGATTTGTGGGAAGATCTGGATGAGGAGCAGTGAGATGAAATGGCATAGATGGGTTTTAGTTGGCACCGGTGGAAGGAGTACCTAAATCAGTGAGACAAGAGACCCATTTTGCTATTGTAATATTAATATTATATGGAGCAGTAATCAGTAAGACACCATGCCCCAATACATTTATCAGGTGAAAACACATCTTGATTGACCATTATATATGAGGTAGGCCTGAATGCTTCCTTGCGTTCAGAAAGTCTGTTCCAATTGGCTGGGCCAGGTGGTATCGGGTTTTAAAAGCTAAAGAGAGGCAACGGGAAGCCAGTGGAGTTGATTGAATAGAGAAGTCACATGATCAGATCTGGGTTGAAGGAAAATCACAGTGTGTAGTGAGGAGCGGAGCAGGGAAAGACCTGAGGCAGGCAGACCAACGTGGAGGCTGTTGCAGTAATCTAGGCATAAGGCACAAAGTACCAAAACTGGAAGGGACTTTGGTGCATAGAACACAGAATGTCAGGGCTAGATAGAACCTTAGTATACAGATCATGGAATGTCACAGCTGGAAGGAAACTTGAGAAACTGACTAGTCCAATTCCATTTTATAGAGGAGGAAATTGCTGCCCAAAGAGGGAAAGTGAGTTACCCAAGATGAAACAGTGGCTACATGGCTTCAACAAGAACGCCCTCCTGGTTTGGTGCTCTTTGCCCGTTCCCTAAGCATGTTTGGCTAGCTCCTCTCAAAACCTCTATTTTAAGGAAAGCACCCTGAGCAGCCACGTTTCCCTTCCTCTCAAGGCTCCACTCACAACTCTCTGGATTTTCTTTACCATGCTCCCACGTACCTCCTTCCCTAGCCTACCCTTGCCTCCTTTCACCTTCCTTTTATGGGTTATCTTCTTCCATTAGAATGTAAGCTCCTTGAAGGCAAGGAATGTCATTCTTTCTACTTATATTTGTATTTTCAGCACTTAATGCAGTGCCTGACACATAGTAAATGATTAATAAATGCTTGTGGACTTCACTTGATGTGTTCTAATGCACGCTTTGGAGCTACTATTCCAACTGCTGGGATGTATTGGGTCTGTAGAGCCTACTAGGCCTACTCAGGGCTCTAGAAGAGCTCCAAGGGGTTGGAAGTAGCTTTCTAATACTATAGCTCATGAGCTGCTGCTGCTGTGCTTCCCTCTATAATTTTTAATTGATGTCAATTCATCGACTAGACTTAATTAGCTTTCAGAAAGGAATATTTACTAGGGTAGCATAGTTGGTACCGTTATTCTCCCCCAAAGTCTGTCACACACTCTCCCTCCAATATATACAAAGTTCAGAGGAAAGTGGCATTAAGCTTAGAGACTACATAACTTACAACTCTTGGAAATCCTTTTTCTAGAGCCCTCAAGATGTCTCCCTTAGGTATGGTAGAACTTATTTGCTGGGCTCTTTGTAGAGCACTGAATCTGCCTTTCCTTATCGTGACCACTCTGCCCTTGCCTTCTGTTGCAGACACCATAAGACTCCCTGGGGACGCTGCTGAGGAAAAAGGACAAAGCTTTCACACCCTTTGAAATTGACAGGGTCCCTTCAACTTAGGGATTGAGGGAGGAGTTCGCCAAGATCTGGGCCTTTGCTCCTGCCCTTGAATCAATTCCTTCTTAGGGGTTAGAAGAAAACCTCTCTCCTCTCAGCTGCCAGGCATTCAACTCTCTGATACCAATTTTTCTCTTTAGCTTTTAAAGCCCCATACAATTTGTCCCAAAGGTGTGCTGGAGCCAACTCTTACCAGCTTGGAAAAGCCTATTGTTAAATTTTTAGCATGAGCATGTACAGCCTGGAAAGCAACAAATGCTACAAACCAGGGCTTGATTTACTCTTTTGTTGATTGTCTACTCTAGACTTAAGAAAGTGATCGAGAAAATCTTAGTGTAATTAAATTTAAAAATGTACCCTGTGCACAAATGTTTTCTACTCAGTCAGTTGTTACATATTTACTAGCACACCCTGTCCTGGCCCCAACCTATCTTTCTAGCCTCATCGAATATTACTGCTTCCTTGTACTCTTTGATCAAGTCAAATTGACCTCTCTTTTCCTCATACAGGAGAATTTATTACCCATCTCCATGCCTTCACACTGGTCATGCCCCATGCCTAGAATGTACTCTCTTTTTACCTTCATCTCAGAGAAATGTAGCTCAGGCACCATATTCTGCATGTAATCTTTCCTGATCTCCCCCCACCCCCACCCCGCCAAATGCTGGTACTGTCCCTCCCAAACTACTTTGTATTCATTTGCATTTAGCCATATTTTATCTATGCTACACACACACACACACACACACACACACACACATACACACACATATATATTTAAATGTACTCATTGTCTCCCCTGCTAGATGGTGAACTCTTTGCAAGCACGGATGATTTCATTCTTTATGCTCGTAACCCCAGAGCCTGGCACAGTGCCTGGCACATAGCAGGTATTTAATAAATGCTTGTTTATTGATCGATTGATTGATACACTCAAGTTGTGTGATATGAGACAGTTTATACCTACCCTCCAAGCCTGTTTCCTCCTTTGTACAATGAGGGGGTTGGACTAGAGGGACATCTTACATGGTAGGGTAGCTCCAAGCACACACAGTTTTCCAGGACATCTTCTGGTCCCTGCCCACTCTCTACCCATTCTTTCCCCCTTGGACCCTTTCTTTTGCCCCTCTCTAATATGCAGAGTTTTCTGTGTCGATGTTTTATCTCCTACTGCACTCTGTCCCTCATGAGGATTGAGAGGATACCTAATCTCAACTTTGTCTCTTCTCCCGACGTCTAGTGTTGTGGACAGTAAGTGTTTAATAAATGTTTGCTGATGAATTAATGGCCAGGATTATCCTGCCACACAGTACAAGCTCTCCCCTTGAAGACACATAAACACAAACGACTTCCCATTTGAATAATACACTCCCTTTTCAAATTTAATTGGTTTTGACATTATTTCTTTTGTTAATTTTCTTCTGTTCTAAATGCAAATTGATTCTGCGGAGCTGAAGTGATAAATTAGCATTCCACAGATCCAGGGATGGTCTCTCATGGCATGTACATACACTACTCTCTTTCATTTCAGCCTAGAAAACTCAAGGGTTATGTTGTAAGCTACTGTCACAAGATTTCTCAGATCACGCTTGGATTATTCCTAATAAAATCCTTTATCCTCAGCTCTCAATTACAAACCATTTAAAGGGAAGCACATGGGAGGGTTTTAGCCATTTGCCCAGGGAGAAAACAAACTGATGCTTCCCATAAAAGGGCCGGGAAAATGTAGGCATACAGTGGTAGTCCTGTAGATACGCAAATGTCTGAACCTCTGGCAGTGGGCATTATCTGTACCTGCAGAGCGGGTCCTGCATTTTCTCCTATAGAAGCATCAAAATCAAGCTTTACCACACCATCTCTTTGGGCCTTGGTCTCCCCATCTGTGAAATGAGAGAATGGGCAGTATGGTATGGTGACACAAATGCTAATTTTTAAAATCAAAATTTCGTTGTTCATTTGTATCCCACCCTTTGTGACTCCATTTGGGGTTTTCTTGGCAAAGATATTGGAATGGTCTGCTATTTCCTCCTCCAGAGGATTCATTTTGTCAGGCAATCAGAGGTTAAGTGACTTGCCCAGGGTCACATAGGCAGGAGGTATCTGAGGCTGGATTTGAACTCAGGTCTTCCTGACTCCAGGCCCAGGGGTCTATCTGCTGAGCCACCTAGCTGCCTCAAATCAGAATACATACTCAAGTTCAAACCTCAGCTCTGAAGTGTGGAGGTCATCAATGGTTGTGGAATAGGGGCAGCTAGGTGGCCCAGTAGATAGTGTGCTAGGCCTGGAGTCAGGAAGCCCTGAGTTCAAATCTGGCCTGAGATATTGACTATTTGTGTGACGGTAGCAAATCATGCAAATCTATTTGCCTCAGTTTCCCCATCTGTAAGATGGGGATAATAATAGCTCCTAACTTCCAAGGTTGTCATGAGGATCAAATGAGATATTATTTGTAAAGTACTTAGCATAGCTCCTGGCACCTAATAGGTGCCATATAAATGTTAATTATTATTATGATACACATTGTCAGATTTCATTGATATGTTGATTAGCTTTGACAAACTGCCTTTTTTTTCTCAAATAAGAAACATTTTTGTCGCAAACCATGGCTTGCTGGATAGTCAAGGGAGGAATACAGATCAGACCATGTTCTTTTACTTCCCTTTTTCAAGAAATTCCAGGGGCTCCCTATTGTTTTGAGGATGAGATACAAATTGATGAAATATACTTTCTAATCTGGGTTCCCCATGCTTTTCCAGACATAGCACATATCACTTCCCTTTTCACATTCCAGACAAACTGGCCTACTTGCCATTCTTTATTTTTTTTAATTTAATTTATTTTTGTGTTACAATTTAAGTTCCATCCTGTCTTCCTCCCTCTCTGCACTAGAGAAGGTCACCATTTGATACAGATTTATAAATATATGTAAAACCATACTATGCATGCTTCTACATTATCGGTTCTTTCTCTGGAGGTGGATAGCATCTTCCTTCACAGGTTCTTTGTAGTTGATTTGAGTAGTTAGAATACTCAGAATAACTTGGCTGTTCATAATTATTTTTCAAACAATATTGCTGTTATTATATACAATGTTCTCTTGATTTTGCTTATTTCACTCTTCATTATTTCATGCAAGTTTTGAAAAAATCATCATTTCTTACAGCACAGTTGTATTCCATCACAATCACATACCACAGTTTATTCAGCCATTCCTCAGTTGATGGGTGTCCCCTCAATTTCCATATATTTGCCACCACAAACAGAGCTGAAATAAATATTTTAGAACATATGCATTCGTTTCCTTTTCCCCCAATCACCTTGAAAAACAGACTGAATAGTGGTATTTATGGGTCAAAGGCTATACACAGTTTTATAACTCTTTGGGCATAAATTCTAGATTGCTCTCCAGAATGATTGGATCAGTTCACAACTGCACCAATAGTGTATGAATGCTCACCGTTCCTGAAATAGGACATTTCACCTCTCCCTTCGATGCCTTTGTACTCCCCTTCCTCACCTCTACTGTGGAGAATCCCAAGCTTCCTTCAAAGCTGAGCTCAAGTACCACATCCCACATGTGGTCTTTCTTGGTCCCTACAGCTCTCAACATCCCCTCAAGTGGCTTTATATTTTAGATATATTTCATATTTACTTTTCTCTTTATGAATTCTCCTTCATCAGTGGAATGTAAGTTCCTTAAAAGCAGGGCTAGTTTCATTTTCGTCATTGAATCCCCGGCCATACCAGAGTTTGGCACAGATTAGATCACAGAATCTTGGATTGAAGGCCGGAAAGAATCGTAGAGGTCACTGAATCCAGCCCAACCATTTTACATATGAGGAAACTGAGGCTGAGAGGGTGATTTGCCCAGAACCACAACACCTAGTAAGGGCCTGAGGTAGTATTCAAACCCAGGTCTCCCTAAATCTAAATCTATTATACCAGACTTAATAACTACTTGTTGAATAAATGAAGGAGCTCATCCCTTACTTCAGTGACCTTTCCATTTTTCCTCTTTACTCATCAGGACTTTATTGGGGAAATTTAGGGAGCCCTCAAGATTTTTCTTTCCCTCCAATCAATTTCCTGAGGGCATTTTTCACATCCTTATTCCTTAGGGTATAAATGAGAGGGTTCAACATAGGGGTAACTGCTCCATAAAATATTGAGATGACTTTGTCCTGGTTCTGAGACTCTTTAGATTGGGGCTTCAAATACATGTAGATGGCTGTCCCATAAAATATGGTCACCACTGTCAAGTGGGAACCACAGGTGGAGAAGGCTTTGAGCCTGGCCTCTGTGGAGCGGAT
>JAQQSZ010019077.1:0-10441 GCA_028646595.1 Phalanger gymnotis
GGTGACAGAAAGGAGGGCTGACTGAGGAACAGGGCAACCAGAATATACGCCATCTTGGAGTGGGGGGGAGGGTAGAAATGGGGAGAAAATTTGTAATTCAAACTCCTGTGAAAAGCAACATATTAAATAAAAACAAAATTAAAAAAATTCACAGAAGCAAACAAGAAAGAGATCAGAAGGAAGTACAGACATGCAGGACAGTTTTGAAAGCAATGTGTAGAAGTTATTATATACTTTCTAGAAAAGCAAGTGGTATAAAATGAAGATTCATGGTATCAATATAAAGTCCTCCTTTTTATTCTGATACACATGTGGAAATTGTGTGCACGTCAAGTTCAGAGTGAAATTCTTTTTCAGGTATAATATCTTCTGTAGATTTGCTGAAAGCATCTTAGAGACAATTCCAGTAGCAACCAGCTTAATAGGAATAGTATGTACTTCATTTTGTCCCCCATGATTTTCTTTTCTTCTACTAGGTCTCTATATTTTGGAAGATCATTGTAGGTAGTTTGGAGATTTTGAGTATTTGGTGTGACCATGTGTATTTAGAATGCTTTTCTTAAATTTTTATGGATTTATCTTATGTCTGGGAAGTTATGGGCAACATTTCTATGTATAATGTTGCTCTCTCTGGATGCAGTGTAGCTTATTTTCTAAATTTCCAAGATATTTTGGAGTTTATAGTATAGGAATATGTCATTTGTTTTTATTTTTATTTATTATTGTCACTTTTATTTCCTTTTTTTTGAAGTTCAGACAGAAATGGTCAGAGGACATATCAATATCTTAATATTATATTTTTATATTTAATGTCCCATAGATATTTTATAGGTCAATAAAATGATTACTTTTTGGGATTGAATGATTGTAAGCTCATCTGTAGACTCACTGAAAACATCCTCAAATCAATTCTATTTGCATTTAGAATGACAAGGGTGATATATACCTTGTCTTCTCCCCTCAGTTTTAATTTCTTCTGTTAGTTTCTATGTTTGAAAGCTTTTTCTTTCGGTGAGTTTGAAAATTTTGAATATTTGGAAAACATCTATTAAAAATGTTTTCTGGACACTGTGCTGATTGATGGGAATACAAAGAGAGGCAAAAGACAGTCTCTGCTCTCAAGGAACTCACACTCTGATGTCTAACCTAAAGTCAAACAATCAAAAAACAACAAACCAAGCCCTAATTTTTAGTATTTGCTGATTTCAGTGTAAAGGTTCACATTGAAAATCTAACAGTGGGCTCATGGCTCCAGCACCCCCCTGAATGCAAGTCTGGTGCTATCATTTTGCATTTCAGTTGTTTACTGTCATGTTGGATGCCACTTGATGTGGCATCCTGAATGTGGAAGTCTTAAAATATAAATGTGACTTTATTAAAGAAAGTTGACTGAAATTGTTCCTGTCAACAAGTCAATAACAATTTGGTGCAGTAATGGCTAAATTCCATCTGAGCTCAAAAACAATGTTTTTCAATGTGTCATTTTAACAATTCCCTACCAGCCTGGTTCTGATTAATTGTAATGACTAATCTTTGCCCAAGAGAACAGATGATGAAATATACCTCTCTCCTCTCAGCAGCGAGGTCAGGTACTGAAGGTATGGTATGTTTCCTATACTGTCAGACATGGTGTTGCTTAGCTTTTTGTATGATTTGGTTTGGTTTAGTTATGGGGAGGAATTAATGATGGAGTATATTAGGAAATGCTTGTAGTGTAAAAACAAAAGGCACTAATAAAACTCTAAATAAAATAATTCCACCAAAAAATGTTTAACTTTTTTTATGGATCAATGTTATATCTGGGCTGCAAAATCTAGCATGGACTCAACTCCAGGAATTTAAGCAGATTACTTTCCTGCCATCTCAAAGTTCACAAGGTTGTTATGGCCAGCCTCCATCTAAAATGAAAGAAGAAACACAAGTCAAAGAAACCTGGGCCATATTCATAAGCCACATGTAGGCCTCAGATATGGAAAGCTCCAGGCTGCTCACATTATAGCATTGTTTCTTCTCTCATGAGAATAGTCAAGCAAGAAAGAATCAGACCAAAAGGAATAAGGTATGGTAGACTAGCGGCTTTTGAAGACACTCTGGTTCTAGTCTTTGATTGGCTAATCCAAGAGTCTCATCTTCACCATGTAATTAGGTAGAACCAGTTATGGAATGTCTGGGCATGCTCCAAATCTCTCCAAGGCATTTACAATACAAGGTGTCAGGATTCTCTAGAAATAGGCTCCCTAGTCTTTCCCACTCCACGCCCTGACAAAAACACTGCTGGCTGAAACCCACTAGTCTCCTCATTTCTTGAGTGAGAAAGTTCATGATGACAAAAATCTACTATGAATTCCCTGAGCCTTTTAAAGGATATGTTGTTACTTTAATGAATCTTGTCAATGTGGTTATTTAGTATGTGCTAGATACTGTGATAAGTGCTGGTTGCACATGCGTGCGTGCACACACACACACACACACACACACACACACACACACACACACACACGACAATACATATAGAGAAATGGTAACCAGAGAAGGGTGTTTTAGTCTGGGAAGTGACAGGCATGGTAAAAAAAAAAATTGACTTGTCCTTTTCTGGAATGGCAGGGCTGATTTGGTTTCTGTTCTCAGAGACAGAGCTAGAAGGGTAAGTCTGGGTAAGGAGTGAAAAGAAGAGTAGATATGCAGAGGCATGGCATGAAGATGGCCGGAAAACACCTTGGTAGGTCTGTCTCTGAACTCTCAAAATCACAAGCCCAGGGGCTTGGGACAGAAGCTAGTTGTCAGGTTGGAGTCAGAGGCTGGAGCCAGGAGGCATACCATGAAGATGGCTGGAAAGCTATTCAGTCTCTCATGGTGGGTGAATGTACTGGAGTACAGAATGTCATCATGGAAATGGATGGTGAATAAGAAAATAGAATGGTCATGAAAAACTAGATAGGGGGGTCATGCAGCAAGAATGAGGGATAAGTGATGGACAGACTGAGTACTCTATTAGTACATCCCCAATGTCAGAACATAGTAAGTAAAGTCCTACACATGAAGGGCAGCAGTGGCAAACTTTTGGGAGCTTATGAACAAAAGCCGCATAGGATGGACAGTATTAAACGTGTTGCACTTTGGGTCATTGGCATGAACACAGATTCACTTGAATATCTGAGTCTATTTTTTTTTTTGATAACATTTATACTACTTATCTCGCACAATTCCTCATTGGTAATATGTTTCAAATTTAGGCTTTAGCTTCACAGAACCCACCCTTGAAGTCTTTCTAGCACAGCACCTTTTAACCTGTATAATATTATATATTTCCCTTAATATCATTGAAGAATAAAGAAAAAATGAAGTCAAATCAACATAGCGGCAGACTTACCTTGATAAGATTCTAGGGCACTAGTTGAATGTCAAAGTTACCATTTCATGGGGTAGACATGTTCATGTCTACCATGCCCAATGTCTGAGCCACAACTTTAATTCTTCAGAGACCATGGGAATTTCATTACTTATAGTCATATAGTATCATCAGAAGAGTATCTGAATATGACAAGAATCTGTGATTCCCTCAGTGTGAGGAATTACTGGTTTAGGAACTCCTTCCACTAACATAGATAACAGCCCACCTATAACTTGGTAGATAAGGCCTATTGAGTTGTTTGAGGCACAGAAGTTAAGTAACTTATGCAAGGTCACATAGTATAACACAGTGCACACATAAAACTGATTTACCATTATATATGTTTATTAGGGCTTATGGTATATTAAAAAGACATATATTCATCAATGCATGCAATCAAATTTTATTGACTATTCATTAATATAAACATCATACCCTTGAGGAACAAACCAACAGCCTGATTCCTAAAGACCTTGGTAAATGAGTCTTATACCCAGTGTTTATGACAAGTTTCCCTCTCTGCCCAACTGGAGACCATGTGACTCCCTCTGAGATGGCATTCTGGCAAGTCTGTCAGTCAGCACTGGTCTTGAGCAAACATAGGAGACAGAGGAGTCTGTCCTAGCCATGAGCCCAGAGCAGGCTGATGGCTGGGGCTTCCAATGGATTCTTATGGATGTTTACAAGTTATATCTAAGTTCTGATTGGTGATTGATTACTTAAGCTTATGATCAAAGGAAATTATCCATCAAAGCTAACATCATTAACAAATATTTATCAGTTACTTATCAAATTTTTTTGGGGAGGTGTGACACATCATTAGTACTTGTTTACCAAATTTGAGGGACTACTAATTTGGAGGATGTGTATGTCATTACCAAATTATACACAAGTGCTTATCTTATAGAAAAACAGCTTGTATAACAACCGCTTAGTCACAAAATGAAGGCATAAAATAAAATGGAGTTGCTCATCCTAAGTTAACATATTTATTCTTACTCAATACAGCTAATAATCAGCATCTATCTACTATGCCACACTTCCTTTCCTAAGGATTTCCATTCCCCAGAACTTAATTATGCATTTTATAAGAATATTATTGTTAAGGGACAGCTAGGTGGCACAGTGGATAGAGCACCAGCCCTGGAGTCAGGATGACCTGTATTCAAATCTGACCTCAGACACTTGACACTTGCTACCTGTGTGATCCTGGGCAAGTCACTTAACTCCCGATTGCACCCCCTCCAAAAAAAAAGAATATTACTGTTAAAAAGATAGAAAAGCTTAAAGTCATTGGACAATTTCCTAAAGGCTATCTAGCCTACTCTTTTTCCTCTTTTCATTTCTGGGCCTAATACATTTGGGCCAGTCCAAAAATATACATACTGATATACAAATTATTTTAAATGAATCTGGTATACCATAGACATTACCATTAGACCTTCCCAAGAAAGGGAAAAGGCCATAACTCTATGCATGAACAAGACATTTTTTATTATCATGCTGCATATTTTGTGGAACTAAACAAATAACAAAATGGTAATACTTAGTGCTCATATAGATTGGTAAAGCTTTTAAAATAACTTCTTGGCTTTCCAGTAATCTGAAACCCAGGGATCATACTAGCTAATCTCAAAAGTACCTTCCAGCTCTAAATCCTATGAAACTTCTCTAGGCCTAGTTTCCTCATCTGGGAAAAAAAGAAGAGAGATAATATTGGACTAGATGATTTCTAAGGTTCCTTCTAATTTCTATGACCTATAACCATAAAGAAAGATGAGAAATTGGAGACAAAAAGGCATAAAATGTATTTTTGTTTGAATTATGTCTCTCATTTGTTCCATACAGCAGTGGAGACCTTTCTTCAGTTTGCCTGAAATGCCATTTATCCTGTTAGGTTCTTTGTTCAAAAGTGAAATCTAATCCAGAAACAACTGCCTACCTTTCACCACTGCCAATGCCAACACCAGTCCCCATTCTTCTGTCCCTGTTGCTGCTGCTTCTGTCATCTCCGATGCTGGAACCTGCATCTGTGCTTCAAAATTCAGGAATGAGAATGGAAACTCTTTTAACTAATACAGCAACCTTGCCTGTCCTTAGCAAATTAACTAGGGGCGCAATTGTCACATTTGTTATACATCCAATTCCAGAAGTATTTCTCAGATCCTGGGAAAAATTAAGCATTTTCCTTTCCTTTCAAATGTATCCCCCACTGCTTGCACCAAAGAATCACCAAATTCCATGTAAAATATTTCTTGTTGGCCTTTCAAACACCAAATTTTTCCAAAAAATATATATATATTTTTAAAACTCAACTCCCCCCCTCCCCGCCCCCAACCAAACAACCTACCTTTAGCACAGTTGTTAGAAAATCCTAAAATTCCCAGGATTTGACTTCACATTCTCTTATTGTTGGAGTACCTTATGCAATCCCTCAACTAGGTATGTCCAAAGTCATGTTAAAGGACTGAAAACTACTTGTTCAGCCGAATTGTCATTTCCAAAAAGCCATTAAAACAAAATAGTTCTTTCTTTATTCAGCCACAATAGATAAGACTCCTTTAAATCTGGGGAAAGTCTTTTTTCAGTAGGCCTCTTCTGAGGCAGGTAATGATGACCATTAGAAACACAAGAGTATCTAGACCCAGCCAGAGGAGAATGCATCTTATTCTTCAATATATGTCAAGACCTAATGAGGGGAAAATAATTTTAAATCCCCAAAACTCAAATTCCTGGTTGTTCTGAAGGTAAACAGAGGCTTGAAGAAATATACTTGGAAGGAAAACTTGGGGGTGGCTTAAATTATTGGGCTGGAAAGCCTAGAGAAAATGAAACTGGTGGGCTTAAAAGACCACAGTCTTCAAGATACAGTTCTTAAGAATACAGAGCATAGTAATCTGAGTGTCTCCTTGTTAAATGGCCTTAGATAGTTACTCTCTAATCTGCTAGGAATGGGGGTGGGAAAGCAGAGAAAGCAGCCACCTTCTCTAGAGGCATCACTAAAAGTACAAAGGCCAGTCTGGGCTCATTTCCCTTTGTACAGCCCATCCTCCACTTGGATTAGATTATTTTGTTTTAATCATGCACTAGTATACCAATCGTTCTGGGATGGACAAGTACCCTTATAGGTTAGGTTCCATATTGGTCCAAAATGAGACACTGGTGGGCTATTCCACGGTTACAAAAAGATAGTTACTTAGCCATAGCAGAAAGATATTCAACAAAGATAAGCACTGAAGACACCAAATTGATCGAGCTAAGCAATGTTCCTTTGCCTGAGTTGCTCTTCAGGCTCTGCCAAGTGCTCAGAAAGTGTCTGAAATTCCTCATGGTTATTTTGTACTTAGGCAACCATGAAGTTTCATCAACAGCCTGAATCTTGTGCCCCGAATCAATCAAGTCTTGATTGGTTTCAATACCTATGAAGGAAAAATTAGCTTCATTTGAATGCTCCTACCACAGCACCATAGGTAATGAAATAATTTTAATACTAAATTTACATGTAGTGAATCTGATAGTGTCTAAATACTTAGAGAAAAAGCTTATTGAGTTTAAGAAAGAAATGTGTATTGGGGACTTTAAAGTACTCTTTTCAGAATTAGACAAATCTAAAAAAGAAAGTAAAGAATTTTAATCTAAATAGATATGATAGATATCTATTGATTACTGAATGGGAATTACAATACATCTCAACTTTGCAGAGCCCATTTACAAAAATTGACCAAGTGCTCAAGTATAAAAACCTCATAAACAAATGTAGAAAAGCAGAGGTATTAAAAACATTTTTTTTGCTGACCTCAATACAATACAAATTATAAACAAGAAGAATAATTTGAAGATCAGTTTCATAATTAAATGGAGATTAAGTAATGTAATTTGAAAGAATTAGGGGGTCAAAGAACAGATCTTGGAAACAATACAGGATTTTGTAAAAGTAAATAATTATGAGACCTGTCAAAATTTTGTGAGATGTAGCCAAAGCAATCCTTACAGAAAAATAGATTTCTCTAAACTTATTTATCAATAAAGGAAGAAATAAGAGATCAATGAATTAACCATTCAACTAGGAAGACTAAAAAAGCAAAAACCAAAAAAAAAAAGCCCTCGATACAAAAATTGACATTTTGATTGTCAAAAAAGAGATAAACAAAAGTAAAAGCAAAAAAAGTATCATATTAATAAATAAATAAAATTGGGAAGTTTTTTTTAGAAGACTCATGAAACTGATAAAGCAGTAACTAATTTGATCAAAAAGGAGAAGCAAAACAAAATAAAAAATGAAAATGACAAAATCATAAAAGTAGAAATAAAATATTTGAAATTATTTTGCTCAATGATAGGCTAAAAAGGTAAATGAAATCAATTAACAGAATTTAAATAATATAATTAAATAGATGAATGACTTATGTAAAGATTATATGGTGGTTAATGGAGGCATACCCTAGTACATTATTTTTCTAGGGTAGTAGAAGCTTTCATACTAGATTTAATGGAGAGAGGCCTATATGTAGGCATTGGTAATATAGATTTCCCCTTCCCAGATATTGGGTCCCATTTTTGCCTGAAGGACTTCTCTCTCCTAAATTATTTTATTTATGTTATTAATCTCTCTATGATTATATATAGATTCTTCTGTTTATGGAAACCTGTTCTGTCTTAGGGGTACTCTCTCAATGTGAATGGAGTAACTATCTTCTCCTCCTTCCCTTCACATTAGGCTGAAGCAGAGATGTTACTTCCTCTACACAGATTGAAGCTGTAGGGGAAGCCCCCAAAACTGTACATATGCCAAAATTAATCACATAACAAGGATTAGAGGCCACTAGATTTTCTTCATATTTATATCTATGTATAGCTATATGTTCATATAAGTGTACGTACATACATATATAGAAAGTGGGATTCTATCCTGCAAACACAAAAAAATGTAAAAAAAATTTTTGCAAAGATGGTTCCACTTATCATTGGTACATGGAATGCACATATTCATGGACAACATGAAATCCAGTAGACCTGAAAGATGAATAGCTCTTTTCCAAGAGAACTCAGCAGGTATTGCAACCAAATAGCATCCCAGAGTGAAAGAAGGCTAGCAAATAAAGACCAGCTTACCAAAATCAGAGCTGGATATACATTTTTCTGGAGTGGCTGCTGTGATGAGGAGCACTGTGAAGCTGACATACGTTTTGCAATCAGATCTAATCTAGTCAGCAAGCTTCTGTGTCTCCCAAAAGGAGTAAATGACAGGTTCATGATAATGCAACTGCCACACCACCATCACCAGTGCATATACTCTCACCATGATGAACCCTGGTGAGGTGAAAGAAAAATTTTATGATGACCTATCAATGCCCATCATCTATGTGCCAAAAGAGGACAAGCTTGAAATTCTGGGTGACTTAAATACCAGTGTAGATACAGACTATCAGACATGACAGAGAATCCTTGGGAGGATAGGAGTTGGAAACAGCAACAGTCGCTTACTATTGAAGAAGATTTCACAACCTTCTTAAGACCAACACTCTTTTCCCATTACCCAAACACAACAATATCCCATGCATATTGTCACAAGCACTGGCATACTTGTAAGGAGAAAAGACAGGCAGGATGTGAGAGTGACTAAGGCAATATGTACTACAGAGTGGTGAACCAATCATAGACTTATCATCTCCAAGTTAAACATTCACATTCGACAAAAGCAGTGGCCCAAAGGCAAGATGACTATAAGAAGATGCAGATTAGAGAGCTTCTCCATGCATGAACAGTTTGTTGCTGACTTAGAAGTAAAGGTAAATAAGTACACAGCAACAGTGAAGCAGAAAAGGAGTGGGCAGCTTTCAAAGACTTGTCGTATAGCACTGCCTTTGCTCCTCTGGTCCAGAACACTCACAAACATCAGGACATTTGACAAAAACGATTAGGAAATTCAGAACCTGCTAAACAGTTTGTCTCTAAGAAGGCAGTGTTTAACACCATCAAAAGTAAAACGCAAGAGAAGCTTAGAGAGATTCAGAATTCTTGGCTTAGTAAGAAGGCAGATGGGCGAGGGGTGACAGAGCCAAGATGGCAGCTGGAAAGCAGGGACTTGCTTAAGCTTGCCCCCAGATCCCTCCAAACACCTGTAAAAAATGGCTCTGAACAAATTCTAGAGCTGCAGAACCCACAAAATAGCAGAGCGAAGCAGGGCTGCAGCCCAGGAAAGCCTGGATGGTCACTGGGAAGGGTCTATCCCATGGAGCTGGGAGCAGAGCAGAGCAGAGCCCATCGTGGGCTGCGCCAGGATGAACCAGACTGAGAGCCAGGTGGAACAGAGCATAGCACCCTGAATCATTGAGCTGTGCAGCTACCAGACTTCTCAACCTACAAACACCAAAGACAACAGAGCAGGTTAGTGGAAAGTCTACTGGAAAGGAATGAAAAGAGTGCATGGTCAGCCCTAGCCCTGGGGGTGCAGAAGTGGTGCAGCCAGCCCCAGGCCCACCTGATGGGAGGAATTAAGTGGCAGATCGGAGCAGGAGTGCAGAGTCTGCTTGGATCTGGGTCACAATCCGGGTTAGCAGTTCTTGGGGGAGGAGGAGTGCTGGTGTGGCAGAGTTTGCTGTGCTGAAGTAGCTCTGAAAACAGCAGCACAGCCCCTAAAGCTTGGGACAAATTACTCTTTACTCTACAAGCAGTCATACCCTGACAAAAAGCTCAAGGGTCAATTAGTTGGCTGGGAACATGGCCAGGCAGGGAAAGGATGCAGATTCAGACTCAGGCTTTGGTATCTTTTTTTGATGACAAAGAAGAGGAAAACATACAGCCAGAAGTCAACAAAGTCAAAGAGCCTACATCAAAAGCCTCCAAGAACAATATGAATTGGACTCAGGCCATGGAAGAGCTCAAAAAGGATTTGGAAAAGCAATTAAGAGAAGTAGAGAAAAAAATGGGAAGAGAAATGAGAATGATGAAAAAAATCATGAAAAACAAGTCAATGACTTGCTAAAGGAGACCCCCAAAAATACTGAAGAAAATAACACCTTAAGAAATAGACTAACTCAAATGGCAAAA
>JAQQSZ010019078.1:0-10441 GCA_028646595.1 Phalanger gymnotis
AGTCATTGACTTGTTTTTCATGGTTTTCTCTCATCCTTCTCATTTCTCTTCCCAATTTTTCCTCTACTTCTCTAACTTGCTTTCCCAAATCCTTTTTGAGCTCTTCCATGGCCTGAGACCAGTTCATGTTTTTCTTGGAGGCTTTTGTTGTAGGCTCTTTGACTTTGTTGACTTCTTCTGGCTGTATGGTTTGGTCTTCTTTGTCACCGAAGAAGGATTCCAGAGTCTGAGACTAAATCTGGGTGCATTTTCGCTGCCTGGCCATCTTCCCAGCCAACTCACTTGACCCTTGAGTTTTTCAGCAGGGTATGACTGCTTGCAGACTAAAGAGTTCTATGTTCCAAGCCTGGGCGGATGTGCCACCTCTGCCACACCAGCACTCTTCCTTCCTCAAGAACCTCCAACCAGGACTAGCCTTAGGTCTTCAGCAAGCTCTTCATTCCTGCTCTGATCCACCACTTAATTCCTCCCAGCAGGTGGGCCTGGGGCCAGAAGCAACTGCAGCTGTAGTTCTAAAGCTGCCCCACCTCCATTGCCCCCGGGGCAGTGGCTGAACCTGCAATCTCTATCCAGTCCCCAGCAGCTTCTCCCACTAACCTACTCTGTTGTCCTTGGTGTTTGTGGGTTGAGAAGTCTGGTAACTGCCGCATCTCACTGATTCAGGGTGCTAGGGCACGCTCCGCCCAGCTTCTGGTCTAGTCGGTCCGCGCCACCCATGCTGGGTTCTGCTCCACTCAGCTCTGTTCCCCTCTGCTCCCAGCTCCGTGCGGGATAGACCTTACCCAGAGACTATCCAGGCTGTCCTGGGCTACAGCCCTGCTTCCCTATGCTATTTTGTGGGTTCTGCAGTTCTAGAAGTGGTTCAGAGCCATTTTTTATAGGTACCAACAGTCATCTTTGAAGGCAGAGTCTGTTTCATTTTTTCTTTGTATTCCCAGCATGTGCTAAAGTAACTTGTACATAGTAGGCACTTACTTAAAATGTTTATTAAATGTCTTCAATTAAACCACCTTCAAGTCACCCTCTCTCTCACTTATTTTCATTTGCATTGGAACATCGATTGGTCTAGTAGATCAGGACAACGCCACTGTTACAGATGAATGGATTTCAGTGAAGCATATGACAAGGTCTCTCATGATATTCTTATTAGGGAGATGGAGAGATGTGAGGTACACAATAACACAGTTATGGGGATTTGTAAATGGTCGAACTACGGTCCAACGTATAATCATTAAGGGCAATATGTCAACTTGGAGAGCAGTCTCCAATGGATCCCAGTGATTTGTCCTTGGTCCTGAGTGGTATCAGATTTGAAGATGACCCCAGAATTGGATAAATAGTTATTATATGAGATATATTTATATGACATAGTCAGCATCCAGAAATATCTCAATGAGCTACAAGGATAGGTGTGCCAAATGTTTCCAGGAAGATTAATGTGCTATCAATCATTATAAAATTATTGTGAATTATTCCAATCAATCAATTTATTTAGCACTCACCATGTATCAGGGCATTATGCTGTGTGCTGAGGATAAAAAAGGAGGCAAAAGACAGTTCTGCCCTCAAGGAGACCATAATCTAATGTGAAAGATAACCTATAAATAGATATGTATAAATAAGTTAGATACAGAATAAATAGAAAATAATTAACAAGGAATGCATTGGAAAAGGATTCCTGTAGAAAGTGGGATTTTGGATGAGACCATGGAAGCCAGGGGAGTCAAAAGGTGGAGATGAGAAGAAAGAGCATTCCAGGCATGGAAGAAAGCAAGAGAAAGTGCTCAGAGTTGAGAACTGTCATGCCTTGTTCATGAAAGATCCAGGAAGTTGGTGTTACTGGATGAAAGAGTATGTGTTGGGGAACAAGGTAACTGGAGAACTAGAAGGTAGCTAGGTTATGAATCGCTTTGAATGCCAAATAGGATTTTTTATTTGATCCTGGAAGCGAAAGAGTGCCACTGGAGTTTATTGAACAGGGAGGTGATATGGTCAGACCTGTGCTTCAGGAAAATAACCTTGGTGTCTGAATGGAGGCTGAATTGAAGTGGAGAGAGACTTGAGGCAGGCAGATGCAGGTTATTGGAATAGTCCAGGCATGAGACACCAGAGGGGCAACTGTATCAGAGGAGAGGAGAGGTATTTGAGAGATGCTGTCCAATTGGATTATTTTTCTCTCACCAGGTACAGACCTGGTTTTGTTAAATTTTGTTTTTTCAACATGGTAATGGAAATTTAGACGGGAGGAAGAACAGCAATAATTTTGGAGTACTGAGTACTGTACTTCCGCTGGAGCCTTAGGGCAGCACGACAGTGTCGGCTACCTGGAGAGAAGGCAGAGAAAGCAAGGTGGCAGGAAGCCAAACCTTAATTATACCTTTTCTCATGTTTTGTCTGGGGTTGACCTTGAACCTGAGAAGGAGAAGAAAACACTTTTCTTCTTACTCCGCCTCCTCTTTCTACCTGCACTGAATGGTCTCCAGCTCTAAAATACCTAGAACTCAGTCTAGTATTAATTACAGGTGAAAATATCTTTCTGAAAGTTATCCTTTGAAGCTAAGTACCACGTAGAGCAGTATGTACATGGGAAAATGTCTCCTGATTTTTCAAAAACAAACAAAACCATCTACAGAGTAGGATTTGGACTGTACATATAGAAAAATTATTCTTACTTATTTCTATTATGCTGTCTCCCTAATTTTTTTTTTGCTATAATGGATACCAATTTCTTGCTACAGATCCTTC
The DNA here is from genome assembly GCA_028646595.1 of Phalanger gymnotis. NCBI lineage: Eukaryota > Metazoa > Chordata > Mammalia > Diprotodontia > Phalangeridae > Phalanger > Phalanger gymnotis. The sequence continues at coordinate 2,746 of JAQQSZ010019078.1, forward strand.
TTAATAGTTTTAGTTTTGACATTATTGTACAATAGAAAGAATAAAATAAACATCTTATATTTGAAGAGTCCTATGTAGTGCAGTGAACACTGGAGCCTTAAAGTTAATTTCCCTAGGTGAGTCTCTTTGCAATCATCAACTATATTCTACCCGAATTGGGAGTACCTTGGTTGTGTGGTTGTTGTTTGGCAGACAGATGAGAAGATGTGGAGTTGTTTTAAAGAAAGCAACCTTGGCTGCTTCTGAACATTTCCATCCAGAATATAGGCTACCTTAACCTCCCGTTGACCATGTGCTTTACCAGCATTCTCTAAACACTTTGTTCAGTTATGATACTTGGTTATTTTTTATCCAGTCTGTCTCTTTTCATAAAGGGAGGCAATGTGAATTTACTGATATGACTTTAGAAGTAAGACCCTAAGGGTGTATATTTGTCATCTGTCATTCCCAATGTTGAGAAAGAACCATATCAAGTAAATGTGAGGAGGTAGCTATCTTTGTACCTATCGCTCAGTGTAAATACAGATGTCATCCCCACATCAGTGCTCCAGAGCCTAAAATCCCCAGGGGAAGGCACCTTGACAAGCCTCTGATCAGAGGCGGGGCTGTTATACCCAAAAGAAAAAGGTGCTCCCTGTAAACAGTAGAATTTCAACAGCCCAAGGACTATTTGATTTGCAATAAGAAAAGACAACACATGTCCTAGCTTCAAGTTGGATATTCTTTTTCAGTGTCTAGGTTTCTAAGCAGACACAGTGTGGTACAGTGCCTAGAAAGCTGACCTTGGAGCCAGGTGGACCTGGGTTCAAGCCCCACCTCTGGCTCAACCTGGGTCTATGACCCCGGGCAAGGCACTTAACTCTCAGTGACACAGCTAAGTCTCTAAGATTCTAGTTACAGAGTGTTTTCCCAATCTGGTGTTTCCTAGACCATTGAATCAAAAGTCTACCTATACACTTCCTATGCAACGTTAAGAAACATAGAGCAAGAAAGTCCTCAGAAATGGGGCTGGACCTTATGTGGAGGTTTTCTGGAATAACATGGAAAAAAGTCACAAAGAATTATCAACAATTCCATACTTTTAAGTAGGGTTATACCTCAGGGCACTGTGTATTTGGCTCTCTTCTCTCCCTATACCATCTCTCAGTGACTTCTTCAACTACCCTTGGTTTAAGTATCACTTCTATGCATATGATTCCTAGATCTATATATTTAGGTATCCACAATCAAGTCTCTCCCCTGAGTTCCACTCACAGATCACTGCAATTCCAACAGGATGTTCCAAAGATATTTCAAGGTCAACATGTCATGGCACAGCAAGAAGAGCTCTTACTCTAGAGTCAGAAGATCTGGGTTCAAATCCTACCTCAGAAACTTGACTACCTGTGTGAACCTATATAATTCATTTCACCACTCTGTGACTCAGTTTCCTTATCTTTAAAATGAGGAGCTGGACTCAATGACCATAAAGGTCCCTTCTGGCTCAACATGTATGATCCAATGTTGCATAACCACATAGTTTTATGTCCAAAACAAAACTCATGATGTTTCTCCCCAAACCCACCCCTCTTTCCAACTTGCCCCTCTCTCTTTAGTACACTAACATTCTTCTATGCACTCAGGCTTTTAACCTCCATGTCATTCTCAGTTCTTCACTCTCACTTGCTCCCCAGAACCAGTCAATTTCTAAATCTTGTGAATTATACTTCCACACCTTCTCTCTGTATCTCATCCTTTCTCTCTGCTCATATAGCCACCCCCTAATTCAAGGCCTCATCTCCTCTCATCTCTACGAGCACAATAGTGTAGCAATTCATCTCCCTGCCTCCAGTTTCTTCCCACGCCAATCCATCCTTTACAAAGTTGCCAAATTGTATTTCTATAGCACAGATCTGACCGTGTCATTTTCCAACTTAAGAAAGTCTAGTGTCTCTCAGGAACTTCTGTGATAAAATACCAATTCCTCTGGCAGTTTATCTCCATAGGCCTAATGAATGTAACTTTCATTCATACCATCTACACTTAGGCCAAACCAGCCAATTTGTTGTTCCCCATATCTGATCTCTATGCTTTGCACAGGGTGACTTCCTTGCATGGAATATATTTCTTTTTTACTTCCATTGTGTGTTTTCCCTAATTTCCTTCAGTTCTTATCTCAAGGGCCACCAAAATCAAGTATATGGCTTATCCAGATTTGCCACAATTGTTAATGCCATCCCCAACCCTCAAAAATAACTGCATTTGTATATATGTATGTATTTTGTATCATCTAATCTGTGTACATGATGTCTCTAGCAATAGAACACAAGCCCCTGAGGACAGACAGGGACTGTTTCATTGTTTGCCTCTGTATCCCCAGGTCCCAGCACAGTATCTGGCACACAGTACATACTTAATAAACGAGTTTCTGTGTGTGCATGCGTGTGTGTGTGTGTGTTTAAATTGAGCCAAAAGGAGAGAGTGGACTGCAGTTGGCATTGGTGGAGTGGAGGACCTACCCCTCTGAGAACATAGATCCATCCAAGTGCCAAAGCAGATGGGGCAGGTTAGCATGATATGATATACTATAACAGGAAAGAGCAGCAAGAAAATACAGAGAATGCTAAAGAACTCACTTGAAGCATCTGTCTTCAGTCTGTCACAGGTGTACGTGATCAGGCTGTACAAAGGGAAAAGGGAGTAGGATGGCTGGCCTTGTCGAAAAGACGGTTTCTGCTTCCATGCAATTGAGCCTTTCTGCAGTAAAAGATTTCCCAGTTCTTGCTTATAAATTATGTAGTGTGGTATATAGATTTATGAGAACACTTTTAATGTATAATTAATTGTGAAACTGATTAAACATTTATTTAATTAGATTATAACACAATAATTTAGCAATTACATTAAAAGGTGGATAAAACAAGACACAGAAAATATATGACTGCTTTCCTAAAGCTGTGTCTGCCAAAGCATGGGTCTGACCACGTCATTCCCCTAGCCACTAAACTCCAGCACTTTCCTATTATCTCCAAGATGACAGAGAAACTCTGCAGCTCTTCCCAACTTGGCGCCTTCCCACCTTCCCAGTCTTCTTACGCTTTCCTCCCTTCCACAAATTCTACACTAGCCACACTGACCTGTCTGCTGTATCTCAGACACGATACTCTATGTCTTCTGTCTCTGCAATAGTCATTTTCTATGCCTGCAGTGTTCTCCCTCTACCTCTTAGAATTCTAGACTTGCTTCAAGACTCAGCTCAAATGCTACCATCTGAAGAAGGTCTTTCCACCAGCAGTGTCCCCCATGTCCAGCAGTGTGATGGCAAATGTTTTGACAATTGGCTCTGGAGGAGTGGAGAGGAAAAGGTGGAGTAGTACCCACACATACTTTTAATCTTAATCTGCATTATTAATGTTTTCTCCTCTCTTAAGTCTCAAGACAATCAATAAAACAATAAATCAAAGCCCTTATTTGTAGCATGTGCCAATTTCTGAAGTATAAATGCTCATGCTGAAAATTTACCAATTGGCTCTCCTGAGCCAGTAAGACTTGGTTGCAGCTCACCCTTGCCAAGTTTGAGTTAGGCTACTTGTTGGTTTGCTTTAAAGAGCTAGAGGTCTCCAAGTAATATTTTACCCTAAGTATGTGAATGCTTGTAAAAAAAAGAGTCTTAAAATATATGTCTTGTAGCCATTTATGTATGTATCTACACAACCATTCCTAGATGATGCTATCTGATTCACAATCAAGAAGGGATCAAATGACTAAAATCACCCACCTTGCTATTGAGTGAGATAGAGGCTATGCTGCTCTCCCAGCCAATAAGAACTTTTTCATTTGTAAAGAGTTGCACATGTTTTCCCTAAGGCATTGGAAGCCCTACACTAACCATTGTAAGCTACTGTTAAATTCAACAAACAGAAAAAGTAACAGAAACAATTAAAGACTCAAACCAGATGTTATCATTAGAAAAGCAAAAGGAAAGAAATGACTTCTGACATTTATGTTTTCAGAGGTGAAATAACTCGTGTACCAATAGAAGCCATTATTGACTTAGGAGCATGCATTTCAAGCAGGAAGGGATCTCAGAGGTCATCTAGTTCAATCCTTCCCCTTATAGATAGGAAAACTGTGGCCCAAGGAAGGTCAGTGACTCACCAAAGGCACCCCCCCACACACACATATTAAATACACATGAAAGTTGTGAATAAAGCCAGTACTCTCACTACAACCTGGAGTTGTTATCTATGGCCTACATTATTCAAACAGTCATTGGTACTTTGTCCTTCCCTTTCCCCCTCTGGCTTTGGAACTCAATCCCCAAATTTCTCAAATGAAGGTAAAATTTCTTTGTGGAGAACATGTATTTGACATATATGGTGGTGTATTTTTTTTAAAATACCACCTCTTTTTACCACTGCATGTCACCCAGGAAAACTAATACTGAGACCTCAATATTTTTGACTAGAACTGTTCATATCCAACTAACTCAAACTTTGCAGATGCTTTGCCACTTGAAACCATGACCAAAGAAAACAAATTAGGCATTCTACATTTTTATGATAATTAGAGTGGGACTTGTTTTTACTCTTTTCTCTTTTGGAATGTTGAGGTAATCAAGTACTTTTGATGGAGTCTTGCCTTTCAAATGTAATGGCAAGCAAACTAGACTTTTGTTGTCTTTTATTTCTTCGATTGAATCAAGAGTCTTTGACGTGCTCAAGAAATAAGAAAGCCTAGTTCACACAGGTGTGAGTCCTATGATTGTGATGCCCTCTGATCCTTGGAAGGATATATAACATCTGAGGTTGGTATTTTGTTTTGGGGGTCTCACTCACTCAAAGAGTTTGTGTGATTTGACCAGACGAGATTAGGGGTGGCTGTTGTTAAGAGCTCTGCTGCTTTGAAAACCCAGATGTTGGTGCTTCTATTTTTGGTAACTATGTATGTGATGTGTTGATCAGACAAAGCCTGTTTGTTGATCTGTTTGTGGCTTCTGTTTGTATTTTCTCTGAAGTTCAGGGTGCTGACTTTTTCCCCTGAACTAAGTGAATGATATATGTATGTTTAATTAAACTGAGACCTTTAACCCCTTAAAGTTGCTTTCCTTAGAAAAGCAGATCAAAGAACCTGTGCTAGCAGCCCTCCTGTGTGTTCTTGTTGTTGGTCTTGTTGGGTCTTTCACCTCCACAGCAGCTGCTAGCAACATCATTGTTACAGTATTTCAGATGCCTCCATTTAATAATAGTTACAATTTATATTCTGCTTTTAAGATTTGCAAAAGACTTTATATATTCTAACTTATTTGATCCCCACAACAAGCATGCTAGTTGAGTAGGTGCTATTTTTATTAAGTACACTTTACAGATGAAGAAATTGTGAAGTGACTTGCCAAGTGTCAGACAGCTCGTGTTTGAGGCAGAATTCAAACTCAGGTGGTCCTGACTCCATATCCTGTACTCTATCTACTATGCCACTTAGCTACCCAAAGTAATTTCTTCCTAAATGGAAAACGTAGTTATTTTTAACATTTCACTGTTCTATTAAGGCCACCCTTGGATCAATGCCTTGTTGTGGTGGAGGGGTTTGTGTAGCTCAATGAAACTATGAGCTATGCCATGCAGGGTTACCCAAGGTAGACAAGTCATAGTAGAGAGTTCTGAGAAAGCAAAATAGCAAAATAGGCTTTACTAATAGCTGAGGAAAGCAGGAAAGCAAAAGGTAAGGGAGAAAGCTAAAGATATACCCAACTGAAAAGCAAGGAGAGATAATAGATAAGAATTCTTAAATGATCAATGCAAAGAAATAGAAGAAGATAATAGAAAGGGAAAAATGAGATCTCTTCAAGAAAATTAGAGATATCAAGGGAAAATTTCACGCAAAAATGGGCATAATAAAAGACAAAAGCAAGCAAGGACTTAACAGAAGTAGAAGAGATTAAGAAGAGGGGGCAACAATTCGCAAAATAACTGAACAAGAAAGCTATTAACATCACTGATAACTATGATAGTGTGGTTACTTATCTAGAACCAGACATCTTGGAGAAGGAAGTCCAGTGGGCCTTAGGAAGCATTGCTAAAGGTAAGGCTAATGGAGGTGATGGAATTCCAGCTGAGCCATTTAAAATACTAAAAGATGATGCTGTTAACATGCTGTACTCAATATATCAGCAAATTCAGAAAACTCTACAGTGGCCACTTCACTGAAAAAGATCAGTTAATGTGCCAATCTTAAAGAAGGGGAATGCCAAGGACTGTTCAAATTACTGAACAATTGCACTTATTTCACATACCAATAAGGGTATGCTTCAGATTCTGCAAGATAAGCGTCAGCAAAATGTGAACCAAGAATTACCATAAGAGTAGACTCGTTTTCAAAGAGGCAGAGGAACTAGAGACCAAATTGCCAATATTCTCTGGATTGTGACAAAAGCAAGGGAGTTCCAGAGAAACATTTACTGTGGCTTCATTGACTACACTAAAGCCTGTGTGGTCCACAACAAAATGTGACAAGTCCTCAAAGTGATGAGAGTACCAGATCATCTTACTTTTTCCTGTGGAATATGTATGTGGGCCAAGAAGAAGCAGTTAGAACTAAACATTAAACAAGTAATTGGCTTAAGACTAGAAAAGGAACATGACAGGGCTGTATATTGTCACATTATTTAACTTATGTGAGAGTACATCATGCAAAATGTCATACTGGATGAATAAAAAGCAGGAATTAAGGTTGCTGGGAGAAATATCAACAACCTCAGACATGCAGATGATACCACTCTGATGGCAGAAAGTGAAGAGGAATTAAGGAGTCTTTTGATGAGAGTAAATAGAAGAGTAGAAAAGGTGGCTTGAAGATTAACATCAATAAAAACCAAAGATATTGGCAATTGGTCCCATCACTTCCTGGCAAATAGAGGGAGAAGCCGTGTCAGATTTTACACTTTAAGGCTCAAAGATCACTGCAGATGGTGACTAGAGTCCATGAAATTAAAAGATGCTTGCTACTTGGAAGGAAAACTATGGCAAATATGGACAGCATACTAAAAAGCAGAGACATCACCTTGCTGACAAAGGTCTGTATAGTCAAGTCTATGTTTTTTTTCTAGTAGCAATATATGGTTGTGAGAGCTGAACTATGAGGAAAGCCGAGCACTGCAGAATCGACTTTTACAAATGGCAGTGCTGTAGAAGACCTTTGAGAGGCCAACGGATGGCAAGATCAAATAAGTCAATATTTAAAGCAATTAATTCAGGCTATTTACTGGAGGGTCAAATACTGAAACTGAAATTTAAGTACTTTGGCTATATAATGAGAAGATAGAACTCAATTGGGGAATAAAAAAACCCTGATGTTGGGAAAGACTGAAGGGAAAAGGAGAAGGGGACAACAGAGGATGAGATGGATAGATAGTGTCATGGAAACAACAAACATGGACTTGGACAAACTTTGAGAGACAGTGGAGGACAGAAGTGCCTGGTGTGCTATGGTCCATGGGTCACAAATAGGTGGACACAACTGAGCTAAAAAATAAAAACCACATTCTATTAAGGAACTAGAAAGCTAGGAAAACAAAGAATTCCGATTTAATGTGATAGATGCAATACTTTTATTTGTTGCTGAAAATTTCTCTCTCTCTCTCCCTCTCCCTCTCTCCCTCCCTTCCTTCCTTCCTTCCTTCCTTCTTTCCTTCCTTCCTTCCTTCCTTCCTTCCTTCCTT
>JAQQSZ010019079.1:0-10441 GCA_028646595.1 Phalanger gymnotis
CCAGAAAGCCCATTTCACAAGGGCAACCAGGAGGCCACAGAAAAACAAGATAGTATTTAGCCAAATCATGTTCACTGGCCTCACGTTCCTGCTCACACTCGGGTAAGCCCTGCTTCCGCAGCTTCTGGCTTCCGCAGCTTCTGGCTTCCGCAGCTTCTGGCTTCTACACCTTTCGCCGCTGCTGCCGCCGCTGCCGCTGAAGTTGTCTCCCGGCTCACCCCTCCTTGCAGCCGAGCTTCCGGGGTTCTCAAGCCCCGCCTCAATGACCAGAGACCATTGGTTCCCCAGCTGGCCCCTCCTAAGTCACCAATCCACACCCACACAGGTTTCACACCTGACAGGGCCCTGGACCTGGGGCTTAGCACTTAACACCTGAAAGTACTTCCACTCAAAAGAAACAAAAGCCATGCTAATGAGACAATTTTGCTTAACAACACAACATCCTCTTTATCTGATTTATTTTGGGTCCTCTCTCACTTTGCTACTCTCATATTTTCTTTCTTGTAAAAACCAAAGTGTCTTAGAGCTGGCAAGAAACTTAGGGTCATTTAGTCCACCTTTCCCAAGAGTTGTTAATTATTTTCTCTTCTCATATATTGTTTTCACTATTTTCCTAAGTATCTCATAACTGGTCAAGGAGACCTGAGTTCAAATCCAGCCTCAGACACTTACTAGCTGTGTGACTCTGGTTAAGTCACTTAACTTCTGTTAAGAACTAGGGGAATGATATGTGTAGTGATTCTAACAACATAAATGTAAACTACCACAATGAAGGAAATTGATCACTACATAATTATTATAACTGAGATTGACTTCAGAGATCAAAAAAAGAACCTCCTTCAATTCTTTGCAGAAGTGGAGGATTGATTACAGGTTCGGAATATTGTAAAAAGTGCCAGACTCAGTTGATAATTTGGTTAGTCTTACAAATTATCTTTTTTTTCTTTTCTCTTTTCAAAAATTATTATTTGCTAAAAAGAGTAGTTTGGTAGGGGAAACGGGAGGGATACATTCAGAGAAAAAGAGGATATAAACAGGAAAGAGCCAAATAAAAATTAAAGAATTTTCCCATAAAAACCCAGCAATAAATATGAATTTATTAAGTGTCAACTGTATGCCAGACACTGTACTAAGTCCTGAGGATACATAGAGAAAGCAAAAATAGACCTTTCTCTCAAAGAGTTTACCTTCTAAAAGAATTTACTTTCAAAGATTCCACTTAACTTAAGGCTTCCTGAGTCTTTGATCCTCATCCAAGAGATGAATTTTATTATTCTCAGGATGTTTTCTTCACAAACACAGATTAGGTAGAAGAGAAGGCCAAAGCAGAGGAATGGGACTTGATTATTTGCTAGGGGAAGTGGAGCTCTGGGGTGGGGAGTCTATGATCTGGGAAGCAAGCGTGCCCTATCAAAGGAACTTGAACTTGGAATAGCAAGTATAGCGCAATAGGCTTGTCCTTATCATCTCCAGACCTTTCTTTCTGATGGTCCTAGATCTGGTCAAACCCAGGACCCAAGCCACACAGAGCATGGAGTGAAAAAGAGACTCTCTATATCCCTTGTTCTTACCTTCTCTCGAAGACCCACAACTGACCATACAGAGAATTGAAGCCAGACCTGCTCTAATCCCTGTAAGCTCCCAAACTATAGGCCTCAAGATCAGAGTCAAGGACAGAGAGAGTTTTCCTGTTAATCATCTTGGGGTGTGTAGGGGAGGAGGGAGTGATAAAAGGGAAGAGTTGATTGGGAAGGACTCCTGGGTCTGCACTATTTCTATGAAATGGATAACAATAGTTAGAGTCCAGATATGGGAGCTGTGAGACCAGATTTCTGGTTCTGAATCTGTCACTTATTGCGTAATCTTGGACAAAATTATAGGATTTAGAACTAGGAGGGGACTTGGAGATCATCTAATGCTTGTTTTATAGAGGAAGAAATAAAGGCTTAGAAAGAGAAACTGATTTGCCCAAGGTCACCCAATGGGCTAGAGCCCCCCAAGTTTTAGGCTTATATGGACCAGGTCCATTCATGAGATTTTCCTCTCAAAATTACTTTCTCTTTGGTTCACTATGCCCCAACTCAAACCATCTCCAAATATAACATTGTGTCTAGCTCTCATCGATATGGGCAAAAATATCCTCCCTACCCTAGATCCATTATAAACATTCAATGTAACAAATGCTTTTATAAGGTATAAGATAGGCTTTATTTTACCCACTGAAAATATAGCAAATTTGAAGAATAATGGGAAACTATAAACAAATAAAGAAAAAACATAAAAGGAGTCACAAGGACTCATAAACAATCAATACAATTCTTTTCCCTCTCTGACATTCTCAATTTCCCCCAAGGTCCTAAAGTCCTCTGGATTCAATGCCATCCTGTGGTTTGGATGGCTCTTGAAAGAAAAACAGATTTGATATTGCTAGACATACAAGATGCCAACATCTCTCTTTGAACTCATAAATACCCACTGTGATATTTAGCATTTATGGCTATTTCTCTGAACTCTTGGACTCCCACAGAAAATTCATGTGGTGCAGCTAGACAGGCAACCCCCTTTCTCAAGGAACCCACTTATTTAATAGGTGAGTGGAAAGTACAGATCACCTGCTTTTCTATATCTTGACTTTAGTCCCTTGCGGCTGCCCTTCTCTTCATCCTTGTAGGTCAAAAGTACAATCCTTTTTCTCAAACCAAAAGTTATTCTGCTTAGGGAATTCTACTTCTCTAGGGAGAAGTCAGAATCCCCAAACTATTGGATTTGGGATTTCTTATGAGAGAAATCCTTAGATTAGTGATATATAGAAAAACCAAAAAAAAAACCAAACCCCAAAATTTTCTTTCAATACAAGGCTAGATCTCTAAACTCTCAGATTTGGTGTTACCTACAGAACAACTCCAAAGGCTAACACTCTTCAGGATATCCTAACTCTTCATAGGAAGCTGAGGTTCAGAAAAGACATTTTTCAAGAACTCCCTTCTTAGAATATTTGGCTGAACACATATCAATTGGCTTCCACCATATACTTCTGCCGAAAGGAAAGCATTAACAGTTCTTGGGAGAATAGACCCCTCTCAACAACTGGATTCTTAGGACTTCTCTCTCGAAGAAAGGTGAAAAAAGAAAAAAAAAATGTAATAAGAGACTAGAGTTCATACTTCCCAAGAATCTGAGCCAACCGTTTCATCTTGGGGTCATGCCTAATGGGTGAAACTCATCCTTCAGGAAGTACATATAATGTGTTTCTCCTTTGGAAGATAAAACAAAAGGTTCACCACCCTATAAACTCATCAAATTGATCAGGAATCTCCCTGCATTAAACTCTTCCATAAGTATCAGGGCTGGGCTTCAAATTTTAGTTCCCCCTGCCCCTAGACTCAAATTCTAGTGTTTTTCTCACTATACCACACTGTTTCCTCTCCAAGATATGAGAAACATAATCATCTCTAAGGCTAAAAAATGTTTGTGAGAACCCAAGAGTTACTCATAATAAGAATATTTGTAGCCTATCTCAAAGGAGTGGGGGCTTCATGAACAGCCAGAACTGGGAAGAAATGAGGTAGATAGCCTCCAAGAGCCAATATCAGTAGAGGGCTGGAGTTGGGGGAAGGGGACCCAACACCTCTCAGTATTCTTTGTTTCTAAATGCATTTATTTTTATAGCCAGAAAATTGTGTTCTGTGTGGCCTGGAGTTATTGATTTTGTGATGTCAAATCCTATATGCTACAGGGGAGGCTTAGATATTCTGTTGGACTTTTACAACAGCAATTTTCAAAACTCAACCTGGGTATACAAATGATTTGGCCAGACACCGATTTGGTGACTCCTGCAGAGAAGGACTCGGATATTCTAGAAGTTGGCAAGGAATGGTGTTTTCATTTTGGCTTGGGTGAAAGCCTCACCTGTGAGATTCATCTGCAAACCTTTCCAGGAAAATTATAACAGCTGTCATTTATATAGCAATTTGTAGAATTCAAAGAGTGAGGACAACATGTAGGAAAAGCATTAGATTTTGACTCAGGGACTTGAGTTTGAATGTCTGCTCTGCTATTTACGGCCTAATGTGATCTCAGGAGAGAAGTGTGTACATCAGAACTCTGAGAACCTGAGTTCTAATCCTGCCTCTGATGTTTAGAATTCATATGACTTTGGACAAAGCTCACAATCTTTTCTGGGCCTCAGTTTCTTCATTTGTAAAGTGAGGGGTTTAAGTTCAATGATCAGATCAGAGCTTGAGAGCTGGAGGTCTCATCTCTAATGTCCCTTCAAGCCTTAAATCCTATGAGTCTTAGCCTTGCCATTAACTAGCTTTTTGACTCATGGTACATCTCTGAACCTAAGATTCTGTATCTGTAAAGTATAAAGAGTTAGATTAACTAAGGCACCTCATGCTTTAATATTCTGTGACTCTTTTTTCCCCATAATCCAATATTTTTTATTTTTGCTTTTTTTACAGTCATTTATGCCATGAATTTAAAGGGGGTTGGCTCCAACAGTTCAGATTCCTTGCCATTGGTTCTCACAAAGTGTGCTTCTCTGGGTGGAGCAGCCTGGCATTTCAGTTGCACCCAAATGCCTTTTTCTTTGACTTCTTCTTCTGATCATTTTCCTTTACCCACTTCAGGAAGCTATCTCTGCTCTTAGAATGCTTAATATGCTCCATACACACATTAATTCTCTTGGCTAGAATCTTGCCCTTAACCTGCTTGTTTACAACAATGCCTACAACATGTTGAGTAACGTTATAGACCTGTCCAGTCTTGCCGTGGTAATATTTGTGGGGTATTCTTTGCTGAACTGTGCCCATACCCTTAATATATACAGTATCACCTTTCTTGTATATTTGCATATACGTAGCCAAAAGGATGACAGCACATATTTGAAAGGGCCTAGAAAACAAGTATTGTGTCTCTCTCTTTTTTCCTTTTTTCTTCCTCATTTTGGCAACTCACTAGAATATGGTAGAGCCAGTGGAAAGTTGTAACATTCTTAAAATAATTGTGAGGGGAAAAAGAAGTTTGTAAGTTGATTAGTACAAGTAATATTATCCCCATTTCAGAGGTAAGAAAACTGAAGCTTAAAGTAGGGGGTGAATTGCACAAGTTTCTGCAGCTAGTGAATGGCAGGCCAGTTTGGCAGGTAACAGTGGTACAAAATGCAGCATTAGCATCGAGAAGGGGGAGGGAATAGTGGCTGGGGGAAAATGTCCAATTCCAGTTACCTGTGAGTAAAGGGATGAAGGAAAGAAGAGTTTGAGAGAAGACCTGAAGAGGGGGAGGGATGCAAGGAGGCTTTTGCGCCAGCAGGCAGCCTTCCCCCAGGGACTGTGACTAATAAACAGCATGGTTTTTGCTCTGTTCTGTAGTATGACATGTGCTGTACAGATGGAAAGCTGTCCATGACACCTGGGAAAATAGTACATGATAAAAATCAGAGCAACAGACTTGAGGAGGGCATTAGGCCCCTAGAGAGCAGCAGCCACCTGCCCCCGCTGCATGAGCAGCAGCATGAACTTCCTCCTGGGAGGAGACATTTTTCTGGCTAGACCTCCATCCTGCCCACACCCCTTTTCTTATTGCATCCTTCTCAGAAGAATGTAAATGCCTTAGGGCTAGAGACTGTCATTTTTAGCTTTGTATTCTCAGTGTCTGGCATAGCTTCTTAAATGTAATAAGCACTACATTACTTAAATATAATAAACACAAGTATTTAATAAATACTTGTTGAACTTGAACTCTAGGGAGGAGGAAAATGAGACCCCCAAAAGTGAGGTGACTTGACAAAGGTCACTCAACCAGTGAATGGCAGTCAGAACCAGACACTAGTCCAGTGCTCTTTTCACTCACTCCAGGAACCAATGTAGAGGCCATCCTCAGAGGGCAGTCTATTGCTTTCTGTCCAGCGGTGGACTCCCCAGCAGTTTGCTCTCCTGAAGCCTACAGTCCATAACCTGACAGTATATGATTGTGTGTTCAGTGTATTTGCTGTCCTGGAGTGTATTATCATGTCACATACTGTCCCACTGTAGTTTACTTTTAATCCGATTGTCCTGAGCTGATTGGTCGTGCAGAATTCTCTTCCATATCAGTCTGTACACTCCAGCCTTCTTCCTCCCATTCTGTCCTGGAACATTCTCTCCCTCTGAGCCCCATACCACACTGTTCTATTCTTCCTGTGCATTATTCAGCTTTAGGCTGCTTACAAATGATTCTGGCCCTGAGTTAGTGACCCCTTTGTGGGCACATAGTTCTATTTTCTAATGGATTCTTCTGCTCAGAATGAGTATGTATGCAGGAAGAATATTAAAGCATAACATATTGCAAAGAAATTTAATATAATGCTATATATAATATTGTGCTAAATTTGCATATTCACATTTGAAATTCATTTCTTTTAGAGACATCCCTTGGGTCCATATCATTAAGCCTGTTCTTTTCTAAACAGGACCTCTGGTTATGTATCAAGCATTTAATAAATCTGCATTGATTTATGGGTTTGGATAGAACTTCAAAAGGTCATCTAGTCCATCCCTCTGCTTTTGGAAGATGGTCATATTGAAGTGCTGGCCATTGACGCTACTCTTAATGCTAAAGATAAGAGATTATGTTGGGGGAAGGGAGGTAACACACAAGAAGCTGAGACAGATGTTGAGCAAATCACTTAAGTTCTTTTAGCACAAGTTTCCTTATTTTAAAAAGGAGGATGACTGGATGACTTCTAAGGACTGTCCCTGCTCCAAAGTGATGACCCTATGCTGTATATTACATCATGTTGGACTTGTTGTATTTCTCCCCTTGGATTTACAAGTGGTCCTGTCTGCTGAGCATCTTTGGATTTTGTATCACCACAAGGTGGTTCCTAATGTCCCCACCCCACCCAGTCCCTCCTCAGCCTCTTTCTCAGTCTTTGCAATAAACCCCACCTCTTCTCCCTTCATTAACATTTTGCTGACCTCATGGGAATTGGGAGCTCAGGAGGAATAACGTGAGATAAATGGAAGAGCCTTGCTTTCAAATGGCAGTAGGACAGGTACTGTAGAAAAAGAACTCAGATCCTTGAAAAGAATGATAGTCAAAGAATCCCATTTAATTTGACAGCAGTGCAATGAATATTTAAAGTTTTATAAAGAAATACAGGAAGGCAATCAGGCTTATTCAACCATGTGCTCCGGGGAGCAGAGAACGCTCCCCATGTGTTGTCAAGGCTGAGAATGGGAGATGAGGGTGCAGGTGGAGGGAGGGACGTGAGTGTATATGGGGGGGAGGGGGAACAACATAGAAATAATCCCCATTCTCCCCATTCTTGGCATTCAAGAGAAAAATAACTTCCTATTGCAGCTCAAGAAGAAGCAGCAGTGGAGGGGAAGATGGAGGGGAACCACGCAGATAATTATCATAACATGCTGACACCCTAAACAGTTCCTTCTTTCAAAATTGAATTTCTAATATCATAGCTTTAGAGATTATAATATTGAGACATGAATCCCCTGGCAAGTGATTTGGGAACTGTACACACTATGTGATAAAGGCACCTGCTGGTAAAACAGGAGGGAACATAAATCTCTTGATATGTGCAGGGAATGCCTGATAGGGCGGCCCCCCTCCACCTGGAAAAGAGGAAGGTCACCTATAGCTCCTCAGCCCGGCTCTGAGCCTCACCTGCCAACCCCATGAACATTCACTGTCAGTGTTGGCAGTAAAGGGTCATGGCCTGCCTAGACTGAATCCTCACATGCCCCTGACATGGTCTCACCTCCACTTCTGGGATAGACAAGGGGGAGAACAAGGAGTCAAGCACCAGCTATTGGCCAAAGTTCACAGGGTCCATCTCCACTCACTTGAAAGCAGGAATTAAGGTGATCCAAAGTGCAGGTGAGAGTCTCAGATCAGAGAGCTCATACCGTGGAGTCAGAAGACCTGGGTTCAAACACTAGCCCTGATGATGACTTCCTTTGTGACCTTTGATAAGTTATCAACCTAACTACCCTTGGTCTGAGCTCTCTTCTCTGTCAAATGAGAAGGCTGGACTAGATGACCTTTAAGGTTAATTCTAATTCTAAATTTATGGTCCTATGATGCTAAGCCTTGGTAAGGTCCAGGGGTGGGGAACCTGAAACCTTGAAGCCACATGTGGCTTTCTAGGTCCTTGAGTGCAGCCTTTTGACTGAGTCCAAGACTTACAGAACAAATCTTTTTATTAAAGGGATTTGTTCTGTGAAATTTGGATTCAGTCAAAGGGCCACGCTTGAGGACCTAGAGGGCCACATGGGGTCTCAAGGCTGCAGATTCCCCACCCCTATATTATGCCTTTGTGTCCAACATCTATTATTTGATGTGTTAGCTATCCCTCCTAGCTTTCTGATGCCTACAAATCTGGTAAGCATGACACCTATGACTTTATTGAAGTCACTGATAAAAATTTGACACAGCCCAGGATGATGCATACCTGAGACACTCCTCTAAGACATGACACAAGCTGACATGGAAGCAGTAACAATTCTTTTTTGGAACTGGCCGCTCATCAGGCTCCAAAACTATTGACAACTACTCCAGAAAATGGGCAACTAGGTGCATTAGTGGATAAAGTGCTGGACATCAGGAAAATTCATCTTCCTGAGTTGAAATCTGGCCTCAGACACTTACTAATTATATGACCCTGGGCAAGTCACTTAACCCTGTTTGCCTCAGTTTCCTCATCTGTAAAATGAACTAGAGAAGGAAATGGCAAACCATTTCAGTATCTTTTCTAGGAAAACCCCAAATGGGGTCAAAAAGAGTCAGACACCACTGAAATGACTGAACAACAACCCAACAGGCTCCAAAACTATTGACAGCTACTGCAGAAAATAGGTCTTTTATACCAAGTATAATCACAGAATGTCAGAGGTAGAAGAGACCTTAGAGATTATCTAGCCCAACCCTCTCATTTTACAGAGAAGATTTACACCTCTGCAGTACACAAGGTTAATGGCAGGCATTATAATAGCTTCCATTTACATAGTGTTGTCTCATTTACAAAACCCTTTCCTAACACCAACCCTCTGAATCAGGCTGGGCATCCCCATCCTGCAGATCAAGAAACCAAAGATCCAATGGGCAAAATGATTTCCCAAGGACACGCATTTAGAGAAAGTGGCAGAGCCAGTACTCATACCTAGTCAAAAGTGAGAGAGCAGCTGCATAGATAGAGTGAATAAATACTGTGGAAGGGCATCTGGAAGGCTCACCTGCCATCCAAAAATGTTTCTGTTTTCAAATGCAAATACCTCTAGGAGGAGTAAAGCCATTAAAACTCTACCTCACAAGAATTGTGTTGGTATACGAGTCACCAAATATTTGAGTTCTAAAGGGTCTTGGAGATCATGTAGTCCCACATTTTCTCTCTCCCTAAATACACATCAATTTTATAGGTGAGGCTTAAGTAGATTAAGTCATTTGCCCCAAGCTCACATGACTAGTAAGTGGTAGAATCTGGTCTCAGATGTTACCTCAATTAAAAAAAAATAAAAGAAAATAAAACAAAGAGGTTAGAGTCTGCAAAATATAGCCCAGTGAATTTGACTTCTATTTGCAGTAAATCTTCAAAGTACATTATTAAAAGAATAGTTTGAGAGCATATCAAAAGAGAAGCAGTAACCATGAAGAGCAACATAGGTTCATCAAGAAGATGCCATGCCAGACTAAGCTCACTTCACTTTTGGACAGTCTCGCCATATTGGGGGGGAGGGGTGCTGTAGGTATGGTGGGAGGTTCTTCCTGCTCAGTCCTCAGTCCCCTTTACATCACAACATCATGGAGGACTTTGTGAAATGCTGCCCTGAAGTCTAGGTATACCACATACCTGCAGCACTGGTAAAGGAAAAAAAGGACTTCCACTTTCATTCTCTCTTCATCTTTTCAGTGTGTACCTAGAGACTCTGACATCACGTTTGAGTGTTTGCTCACCAACCCAATGCTGGAAAGTCCTAGCCATTAGAGTCCCAAGTCCAGTGTTCAAAAGAAAGAACTAGAGATCCAAAGTAAAGTTGTTTCCCTTTTAAAGCCTACAGTTATAAGATGGCGACTGGAAAGCAGTGACTGGCGTGAGCTCCCCACCAAGTCCCTCCAAAAACCTATAAAAATGGCTCTGAACCTATTCTAGAACTGCAGAACCCACAAAGTGGCAGAGGGAAGCAGGGCTCCAGCCCAGGACAGCCTGGATGGTCTCGGGGTAAGGTCTATCCCGCACGGAACTCCCAGCTCCCAGCTGAGGGGAGCGGAGCTGAGCCAAGCAGAGCCCAGCGCACGCGGCGTGGCGCGGCACAGCGCGGCAGACCGCGGACCGACGAGACCAGGAGTGGAGCCGAGAGTGCCCTAGCATGCTGAATTACTGAGCTGTGGCATGTACCAGACCTCACAACCCACAAACAGCAAAGACTACACAGAAGGTTAGTGG
>JAQQSZ010019080.1:0-10441 GCA_028646595.1 Phalanger gymnotis
AGATATAAGTGGAGATATAATTTCAGGTGTTTGGGGATTGAGTTACCATAAAAAAACAAGTTCATATCTGTCTTCTACTTTCCCCTTTGGGTTTGTTATTCCCAGGAATTCTTCAAGATACAGGGTTTGATCTGTTGTGGCCTCTGATTCACTCACTCTGATCATTACTTGGACCATATCCTCTTTCTTCAAGTGGGTTCTGCCCTCAAGTCTGTTCTTGCCCATAGTCCTCACAACCGTATTTTAAAAACTAGATTGTTGCTTTCTTCTTTGTTTATCAAAAATTTGCATTGTTCCCCAGATCTCATAGTTGGGTACTCATCTAGCTCTTGCCATGTTTGAATTAGCCACTATCTTGATTTTTTTGCTGGTTTACCCCTGTCTTCTGGTCCTATTTTGTCCTCATCTTAATATTTCAGGCAAAGGAGTGCCCCTCCCTCCAACTTCCACACGTCAAACCGGACATATTATTGTAGCTTTTGACCTGAAAGGGACCCAACTGGCCATCTAATCTAACTCTCTCATTTTATACACAAAGAAACTGAAGATTAGAGAGTCTAATTGAATTATTTAGGGTTACCCAAGTAATTAGAGAGGAATGATTTGAACCTAGAGAGAAAGGATTTGACTCCAGAGCCGGGGCTATTTCAATCATACAACACTAATGATGTTCTCCAGACTGTACACTATCTATTGTATCTATGTATCCATTATTAGCATTCAGGTGCCCTGATACTGTTTCCCTTGTTCGATGGCATATCTTCCTGTTGCTTATCCTTACATGACTGTAACTGCCTGACTGCTTAGATTTCTCTTCTTTCTCACTACTAGGAACTCCCCCAGTCGTCAGCTTTGTCCTTGTGGATCTCTCTGCTCTCTAGATTCCAGTCACTTTTTGTCGGAAATCAATCCACACTTAGGGTAAAAAGGAGCATAAGGATGCCTGGCACCTTAGGGTATGAGAGGGGTCATTCAGTAAGAGAGAAAATGGTTGGAGAACTTCAGGCTGCAGGTGCCAAAAAGGAACCTCATCTCCTTCATAAATTTGCCTTGGGCGGATGTCCATGATATTTGGTCAATTCTAAAGTTTTCTCGGTCTGTTTTTAATCCAGTATGATGATTATTTTTTCCTAAGGAAAATAATTGATTTTTGTACCATGTTGCTGGATTCCAGATTAAATCACGACAGGATTTGCAAGGATATGCTGAAGCTTCATCTACTTTTATGAGAACAATAGTTAGTAGATCGTCATGTTTTTGTAGAAGTTCAAAGAAGTAATCGTGTTTTCTTATCAGAGTCACATACAGCTGTTTGGATTAAGTTCAAACTCAGGAAAATATTATAACTTTGTGAGGATCACATAACTCCTTGCCACCACAATCTTTGCTGGACTCATAAATACCCCCCCCCTCTACCAGTCTGTCTACCCGTCTCTCTTCTGAGTATGCTATAAAGTTATGCTTATCTTTGCATTTATATTGGGTGAGACTGAGGTATGGAAGAAAATCTCCTGAGCTACAGGAAACAATATTAAACAAGTAACTTGAGGGAATTGCAAACTAGTCTATATTTTATCAGGATTTTTCAATTCCAGGTATCTGGTTTTGCATTTTTTGTATTACTCAGATATCACTCATCAATGATCCATTTTCTGAAACCTCTACCACAGGATTTGGTAGATTCTCTTTTTTTTCCCCAGGTGTAATTCACAGAAAGAAGAGGAGAGATTACAATCTGTTGATTGTTACAGAAATAGGTTGTTTTTTTCACTTGGCTATAACACTTCCAGGTTTCTTATCAAGAGAAAGTACAAAATGTACTATTTTTCTGTTCTTACAAATGCCTATGGAAGAGAAAAAAGTGTCCCAGTATCACACCTAATGCATTACAAATAGTTGTTTGAATATTACTTGCATTTGTCTCGATCCATGCAATTGAGACCTTATCCAGGTCAGATGCAATAGAACTCCAATGTAATGCATTTATTTTATATGTCACCAATATTCTAAAGGGCGGTGGACAGATATATGGTAGATATTGTCAGCTGGCATTTAAATCCATTTAAATTCAGCTTCAAGTCTACCTTTTCTTATGTATAAGACTTTATTTCCCTTCATATACTCAGGTTCAGCCAAACTGGTCTACCTGCTGTTTCTTATACAGGAAATTTCATCTCTCATCTCTGTGACAGAGCTCTCATGCTCTTTCCTCATATGGATCACTTAGAATCCTGGGCTTTCTTCAAAACTCAGCTTAAGTACTATCTCCTCCACGAGGCCTTTTCAGATTCCCTCTCTCACCCCCAGTTGCTAGTGCTTTCCTCACAAAATTATCTTCAATTGAATTTACATTTATTTTGTATTTACTTACATGTGCCAATTTTTTTTTCTCAGAAGAATGCATGTTTCTTAGAGGCAACAACAGTATTATTTTTGTCTTTGTATTCTTGGTACCTAGTACAGTTCCTGGTACACAACAGGTATTGGTTAATTTTGTTAAACGGTTGAATAATTGATCTAAGTGACTGACAGCATTTTGCTAATAATGGATTCCATTTGAGAGCATAGGATCATTGGACCATAGGTCAAGAGCTGAAAAGGACTTCACAGGACAACATATTCATTTCTGCAGATGAGGAAACTGAGGCCCAAAGTAGTAAAGTGATTTGCTTGAAGTCACACAATTATTAAACTGGAGAACATGGATTCATACTTAGGTCCTCTGATTCTATAACTGGTTTTTCCAGTATGAAGTGTGAGGTTCAGCCTCAGACACTTGACACACTTACTAGCTGCATGACCTTGACCAAGTCACTTAACCCCAAATGCCCTGCCTTCACCCTCCAACAAACAAACAAACAAACAAAGAAGTGCGAGGTGGAAACCTTGAGGTGGTGTGAGCCTCATTTGGATCCTCTGCATTGTTCTGAGGCCTGGCGCAATCAATTCAGGATCACCTGGATGTAAATAGAAGAATCTTGACGACTTCGCTAGCTGTAGAATGTACCTTTTCCATTTGAAATCTGCACTGAACATTCTTTATGATAGTGGCAGGAATCTTCGGCTTGCTTATGGCCTGTTTGAAAAAAAAATGTTTCTAACATGGCCTTGATGGAGGATATATTTTAAGAACAGATTTTGACTTACTGAGCCAAATGCTTTTTAAAAAAAATTAGCGAACAGCGTGCGCAGTAAGATATTGTAGTTCTGCGACTTGCAGTCAGCTGTGCAATTATAATCTGTGCTCTGCTAGAGATCATTTGCACAGGCCTACCTCTTCCCTTCTCATATTTTCATCAAGGATGTTTTCAATATGTATTAAAATCATTCTTGTAAAAAATGTTTTAAAGATGAGAAAGTAGCCATGTTTTGGTAGATATCAATGGATGCCTTTTTGATCATCCCTTTTCAGTAATAACATCATCCATGATTTTTGACAATCATTTGGAATCTGTTTGCCTTTAAATGTCTTGAGAATTGCACCCTCAATATGCTCGGGATGGTATGAATCACTTTTGGCATGACCTTCTTTGTGCATTCTTCATCTGATGTAGCTGCTCTTTGCTTCTTCATTTTCTTTGGTCCATTTCTTCTATAGTAACAAAACCTACTTCCACACAGCTCTCAATCCTTTGATCCTGGTTTGGAGGTAATCTCCTCCCCCGCTCCCCCGCAAAGCATTTCTTTTTTCCATGTGGCTTCAAATATTTGAAAATGTTTATTCTATCTTCCCTAAGTCTTCTCTTCTCTAATGACTAATGGTTTCCAGGCCCCTCACCAATCTGATTGCCCTTCATTGAATGTATCAGTCATAATATACACATGGCTCATTTTGAACTTGTCAAGGTAAAACCTCTGTATCTGTCATTTGAACTATTACTAAATGAATCATCCTAGGCCACCCTAACTTGGGCAATTTAGTTTTTGAACCTAAATGTGAGACTTTGTAGTTATCTCTCTGTATTTGTAATTAAGGAGGGACTTTTTTTTTTTTTTACTGTTTTCTCTTTAAGAATGCCAAAGTAATCAAATGCCTTTGATTAGGTCTTGCAAGGTGCTAAGCCCCAGGCCCATACCCTTTTGCTGATTAGGTATGGAACCTTCAGGGCCCTAAGAAGTTAGCATTTTGTTTTGAACTCTCACTCAATGGAAGAGTGTTGGTGTGGAGACTCCACGTAGCCACAGGAGCCCTCTGGCTTTGGAAAAAAAAACCAACCCAGATGTTGATGTTTCTCTGGTAACTATGTATATTGTGATTTGGTTAGACAGGAATGTTGATCTGTTTATAGTGTCTCTGTTTGTAATTTGTTTGTAATTTGTGTTTGCTCTGAAGTTCAGGGTTCTGGCCTTTCCCCTTGAACTAAATGAATGATATATGTATGTTTGATTAAAGTGAGTTTATAACCCCTTAAAGTTGCTTTCCTTAGAAAAGCAGATCAAAGAACCTGCCATGGCAGCTCTTGTTGCTGGTCTTGTTGGGTCTTACACCTTAGCAGCAGCTGCTAGCAACATTGTTATACTCTCTTAAAATTTGCATTTACATCTCCAATTTCTTGCTTTAATTGATCCCCTCAACATATCTCTGACTGGATTCTGTTATCCAAAATACATAATGCCTCTTCCAGCTCTATCATTTGCAAATATCACAAGTATGTCTTTGATGTTTTCATCTGAGTTGTTGATAAAGCTGCTGAAGGAAAATGACTTTTGATTGGGGGCTCCTGAGAATACTGACTTTGATTCTATTTGGCTTTTTTCCTTCTTTTTGCTGTTAACCTTGAATAATCTACTAGTGATTATCAGCCAGAAAATGAGTGTTTGAGGGGAACCAGAGAACATCTATTCTGAGGCATACTTAAGGAGAAGTAGAAAATCTCCCTCCAAAAGGTCATCTAGCCTCTACTTATAGACTGTCAGTGACAGATAACTTAATGACTTTTTAATGAGGTTGCTTCTAGACAGCTTGAATTATGATTTTTTTCCTACTGTCAATTGAAAATCTGCCTCACTGACATATACTCATCGCTTCTAGATCTTACTACATATCAACCAAATCTGAAAAAAAGTTATTGTGGCACTACTGATTTGCAATTTTGCTTCCTTTCTCAATCTTTCATGATATTCATTCTTTTTCTTTCACAATCTCATTTAGTTGCTGAGAAATTATCCAAATATTCTGTGTTTGAATTTATCTTGATTTCTGCTGCCTAAATGTAAGAGAATCAAAATGCTAGAATCAATCAAACAAGAAGCATTTATTGAGCACCTCATAAGTTCCAGACACTGTGCTAAGTGCTGGGGATACAAAAAAAGCAAAAAACAAACAAACAAACAAAAATTCCTTCCCTCAAGGAGCTCACATTCTAATGGAAGAGGCAGCATGCAAACACCATGTATAAGCAAAAACTATACAGGATAAAATGAAAGACATTTCAAAGAGAAGGTATTAGCATGAAGGAGGAATGAGGAAGACTTCTTGCATGCAGGGGATTTTATCTGAGACTTGAAGGAAGCCAGGGAAACCAGGAAGCAAAGGGACACATTCCGTGCATGGAAGATGGCCATTAAAAATGAACAATCTGTAGATGGAGTGTCTTATTCAAGTAACGGGGCTGTGCCGGAAGGGACCTTAGAGATCATTTAGTCCAACTCACTACATTGAAAGATGAGGAAACTGAGATTCAAAGCAAATCTTGTGCCTTGTCCAAATTCATACATCCAGGTAGTATCAGAGCTGGGGATTAAAGTCAAGTTGACTCTCAGGTCAGCTTGTATTCATGATGCTTAGTCATCTGAGTGATCTGAGTCAAATCTCTTCTAGTTCTGAAACATTGGATCATATTTAGGTTTCTATGTGAGAGACACATTTGGGCTCTGAGCATGGTCATTCCTAGATTATATTAAGAAACTATCAGTCACACTAAATTCTGACTTGAGAGAGACCTTGCCAGTCAGACACTAGAAGCTGTATTAAGCAATAACATGCTATTAGCAGGTTTCTGGGTCATATGACCAATAAGGTGAAGGTCTAGACATTTTTTCTGATCCTCACAATGTCTCTCCAAAAAGAAATTATGCAGCAAAGGTAAAGTAACTTTGACTGTCTTGATGGTCTAGGTAGGATGCTAGGAACTAAAAAAAAGCTTAAAACAAACAAACAAAAAATCTTTGAGATAACAACTCCCTTGAGTTTATTTAGCACTCTCTTCCCCACTGCCTACTATGATGCTGACTCACAGGCTTGCTACACAACCTAAATCCTACACCCTGTCAGCATTTTTTTTTGCTATTGCCTTGGTGGCAAAAGATCTCTGCAGGAAAATATAGGGACAGAGACAATAAGGCAGGCCACCTGTGTGTCTGTATTGGTAATTAAGGTGGGACTTTTTTACTGTTTTCCTTTTTGGAGCACTGAAGTAATCTAGTGCCTTTGTTTCTTTGATTAAATCTGGGAGTCTTTGATGACCTGCTCATGTTGAGGGAAAGTTTAGTTCGCATAACCTTGAGCCCCATGGTTGTGATGCCTGAAGAAGCATCACATGGTTTTGATTTGCATCATTGTGATGCTCTTTGACCGTGAACAGGGTATATAAACTCAGAGGTTAGTGTTTTGTTTGGGGCTCTCACTCACTGGAAGAGTGTTGTGTGACTTGACCAGATGATACTCTGAGCAGCCATTGTTAAGGAGCCCCCTGGCTTGAAAACCCAGATATTGGTGCTTCCCTCATAAGTATGTACTACAATGTTGGACAGAAAGGTAGAAGTCTGTCTACTGGTTCGTGTTATTTGATCTGTTGATAGTTTCTGTTTGTAATTTTTGCTTGTATTTGCTCTGAAGTTCGGGTGCTGGCTTTTCCCCCTGAACTAAATGAATATATATATATATATATATATATATATATATATAGTTTAATTAAAGTGAGATTGTTAACCCCTTAAGGTTGCTTTCCTTAGAAAGGCAGATCAGAGAACTTGTGCTGGCAGCTCTTCTGTATGCTGGTGTTGTTGGTCTTACACAGCTACAGTACAGCAAACCACATTGTTGTTACAGTGTCTAGGCTTTTAATGGAGCTCAACCTCACATTCTGACCTCATCCCCTTTCTACCAGAACCAGAACCACAGAAATCTAAACCATAAAAGACAGAAATCATTCAATAGTACCAACCTCCAAGTCAGAAAACTGAAGAATAGAGGGAATAGGACTAGGGACTGGACACTGTCTGTGTATATGTTATTGGGCAGGAGGATGGAGGAATTGTGGCCATACACTGAGCCTGAAGGAAGGAGTCTAGCATCCATCTAGGGCCAGTTCCATTTCCCCCAAAATCACTTGGGGCAGAAACCTAAGTTAGTGAACCATAAATTGGCCCAGCATGGGAAGAGACTGAGATATGTAGAGATCTAACCTCTGGGGAAACCAACATTAGAGGAAAGAGAGTCAAAAAGTGAGTAATGGCAGGGGAGAGGAAGAGACTTAACTTATCAAAGATCTCAGGAGGAAGAAAACCCAAATCCCTTGAAGTAAGCTAATAAATTAACAGGGTAAACATTAATTAGAAAACAGGTAATACAGCCTCTAATACTTGTAAACAAATTCAGATCCCTATAAATAAATACTGCAAAAAAAAAGAAAATGATTAACACTTGAGACAGAAGACCCTGTGGAACTCAAGGGGAACATGGAACCACAGTGCATTGTTCCTGAGTGCATTAAAAGAGAAATGAGAATTATGAGAGCAGAATTTGTGGCTTATACAGCAAAAATACTTGATGAAAGAGAAAAACTTGAATCTGAAATAGCAAATCTCACCAAGTAAAAAAAAGAGAGGACAACTGATTGTGAATACAAATATACAGAAATGAAGGACAATCTAAAAGAAGAAAAGAAAAAAAAAACATTAATATTAAAAGAGAACATGCTCTCAATTCAAGCAAAAAATATTGATACTGAATAAAAGATGTCTAGAGGCAATCTAAGGATCATAGATCTGCCAGAAGAACAAGAGACTTGAATTACATAATGCAAGAAATAATATAAGAAAACTACCTAGAACTTCTGATCACAGAAAAAGAAGTACTAATCTTAACAATGTATAGATTGCCTCTAGAAAACAAAAGAAAGCAAAAACCAAGGCTGGAAATTCAAAGCACATAGCGCTTAAATTTAACAATTCAATTCAGAAAAAATAAATTCTGTAAAGGAATAGGAGAAAGTCCTTAAAATGCAAAAGAAAAGAAATGTGAATAACACGAGATAATTGTACAATCAGTGGAAAATGCAAAAGGGGATAGAACCATGTGTTTTGAAGAACTATGGGACTAAGGATGCAGCCCACAATGACCTACCTTACAAATCTGAGCTTAACCATAAATGGAAAAATGATATATGCTCACCAATAAAGAGGTATTTGAAATATTCTTAGAATGAAAGTCAGACTTTCCTTCTCAAACACCCTAACAAAAAGTATCCATAAAAACTTTTTTTAAATAAAATATGCTATTAACAAGTTTAATTAATATCAGCCTCTATACCCTTCTCCATCCTCCCCATCTGACCACCTTCCACATTCACTCGCAAGGCAGATTCCTCTTCTCTTTTAGAGGTTGCTGACCTTGATATTAATTTTAAACAGAACAGCTGTTTATTTATCTATGTATCTATCTATTTATTTTCAACATATTTCTTTGATAAGGGTCACATCCAGTATATAAAAGGAACTTATTTAAATTTATGTCATCCCCAAATAGATTAATTCATTTCTCCAAAACTGTTCCTTTAATTATTTCTTACATCATAATGCAATCCCATTAAATTCATATACCACAATTTATTCAGTCTTTCCCTAATTCACGGCTACTCCCTTAATATCCTTTTTTTGCTGCTACAAAATGAGCTTTATTTCTCTCCCTCTTTGTCTCTCTTTGTCTCTACCTCTCTCTCTCTTTCTCTGTCTCTCTCATCTTTTTGGGGTACATAGGTCTAGTAGTAATATCACAAAGTAAAAGGATATATACTATTTTGGGTATAGTTCCAAATTGTTTTCCAAATTGTCTGGATCCAGTCACAACTCCAATACTTCATTAAAGTACC
Organism: Phalanger gymnotis; assembly: GCA_028646595.1. Taxonomy (NCBI): domain Eukaryota; kingdom Metazoa; phylum Chordata; class Mammalia; order Diprotodontia; family Phalangeridae; genus Phalanger; species Phalanger gymnotis. The sequence goes on from JAQQSZ010019080.1 coordinate 9,093, forward strand.
TTGACTAGGAAGTTTCCAAAGCAAGAAATACAAGGTATCAAAAACAATATGAAAAATGTTCCAAATCAATAACAATTAGAAAAAATATAAATTAAAATAACTTTAAGGTACCACCACATATCTATCAGTTTAGCAAAGATGGCAAAAGAGTAAAATGACAAATGCTGAAAGCACCTTACATCAATAGACACATAAGTACTGTTGGTGAGATTGTGAAATGCTTCAGTTATTCTGGTAAGCAACTTGGAAGAGTCCTCAACACAACTTTAAGCTATGCATATTCTTTGACCCAGCACTGTATAATATATAATATAGAATATATAAGATCTATACCCCAGAAACCAAAGAACAAGGAAAAAGAGCCAGATGTACAATTTTCTTAAACAGCTCTTTTCATAATAGCAAAAAAAAAAAACTCACAAAAACTAAAATTTAGAGAGATTTTCATTTGGCTAAAGAAATTATGGCATGTGAATATAATGGAATATTTTCATGCCATAATAAATGATGGGCAATTTCAGAGAAAACTGAGAAGACCTCTTTGAACTGGTACAGAGTAAACTGACTAGGAGAGCAATTTATACAATGACAACTCAAAAGGAAAAACAAATTTTAAAGACTTCATAATATGAATCAATGCAGTAATGAACCAGAGGAACAAAGATGAAACAAATTCCTGCCAGAAAAGTAATGCTTTAAGTGCAAAATGAGACACATATTTTTTTTTTAATTTTAAAATTTATTTTATTTTATTTTTTGCAATTTACATTCTTTATTTTTTTATTCAATATATTTAGTTTTCAACATTGATTTTCACAAGAGTTTGAATTACAAATTTTCCCCCCACTCCAAGATGGCATATATTCTGGTTGCCTGGTTCCCCAGTCAGCCCTCCCTTCTGTCACCCCACTCCCCTTCCATCTCCTTTTCCTTTCCTTTCTTGTAGGGCACGATAAATTTCTATGTCCCACTGCCTGTGTATCTTATTTTCTAGTTGCACGCAAAAAGTCTTTTTTTTTGTTTTTGAACATCTGTTTTTAAAACTTTGAGTTCCAAATTCTCTCCCCTCTTCCCTTCCCACCCACCTTCCCTGAGAAGTCGAGCAATTCAACATAGGCTACATGAGCATCATTTTGTACAACCCTTCCACAATACTCATGTTGTGAAAGACTAACTATATTTTGCTCCTTCCTAACCTATCCCCCTTTATTGAATTTTCTCCGTTGACCCTGCCCCTTTTCGAAAGTGTTTGTTTTTGATTACCTCCACCCCCATCTACCCTCCCTTCTATCATCCCCCCTTTTTTTATCTTCTTCCTCCTTTTTTCCTGTGGGGTAAGATACCCAATT
>JAQQSZ010019081.1:0-10441 GCA_028646595.1 Phalanger gymnotis
TTCTTCTCTCTTTTATATTTGTTGTTGGGTTCTGTTTTTTTTTTTTTGATTCTGTTTCATCATTCTCATGAGTCATGAGAAAATGTATAAATTAATTCAATGCCTAGTTATACCTGGAAGTTATATGGGACTCCATTCCTTCTTGGGGAGGGAGGGGGGACGGAGGGAAGAAAATCTGGAACCCAAAATTATGTAGAACTGTTTGTTGCAATCTAAAAATAAAAAAAAAGTTAATTAAAAAAATTAGATTGGAGCAAGTGGAAGCTAGTGACTTTATGAGAAAACAAGATATAATAAAGAGAACCAAAGGAATGGAAAAAAATGGAAGACAATGGGAAATATCTTACTGGAAAAACCACTGACATGAAGAATAGATCCAGGAGAGATAATTTAAAAATTATTGGACTACCTGAAAGCCATGATGAAAAACAGAGCCTCAACATGATCATTCAAGAAATTATCGAGGAAAACTGCCCTGATATTCAAGAACCAGAGGGTAAAATAGAATTTTAAAGAATACACCAATCACCTCTTTCAAAAGATCCCAAAAAGAAAACTACTGAGAATAATGTAGAAAAATTCCAGAGCTCTCAGATCAAGGAGAAAACACCGCAAGCAGCCAGAAAGAAACAAATTGAATATTGTGGAAACACAATCAGGAAAACACAATATCTAGCAACTTCTACATTAAGGGACTGAAGGGCTTGGAATATGATATTCTGGAGGTCAATGGAGCTAGGATTAAAACCAAGAATCACTGACCCAGCAAAACTGAGTATAATGTCCCAAGGCAAAATATGGATTTTCAATAAAATAGAGGACTTTCAAGCTTTCTCAGTGAAAAGACCAGAGTTGAATAGAAAATTTAACTTTCAAACACAAGAATCTAGAGAAGCATGAAAAGGTAAACAAGAAAGAGAAATCATAAGGGATTTATTAAAGTTGAACTGTTTTGTTTACACTCCTACATGGAAAGATGATGTGTGTAATTCATGAGACCTATCTCAGTGCTAGAGTTTTTGAAGGGAATATACATATATGTAGACTCTGGGCATAGGGTGAGTTTAATATAAAAGGGCAATATGTAAAAAAAAAAAACGAAATAAAATTAAAGGATGAGAGAGGAATATATTGAGAGAGGAATAAAGAGAAGGACATAATGGGATAAATTATCTCACATAAAGTGGCAAGAAAAAACATTTGTAATGTAAGGGAGGAGGGGGCAGGTAAGAGGCAATGAGGGTATCTTGCTCTCATAGGATTTGACCTGAGGAGGGAATAATATACACACTCAATTGGTATCTTACCCCACAGGAAAGTAGGGGGAAAAGATAAAAAAGGGGTGATAATAGAAGGGAGGGCTCATAGGGGGAGGAGGTAATCAAATCAAACACTTTTGAAAAGGGACAGAGTCGAGGGAGAAACCTGCATAATGTGAGACAGCATAGAATGGAGGGAAATATAGTTAGTCTTTCACAATATGAATATTGTGGAAGTGCTTTACGTAATGATACATGTGTTGTCTACGTTGAATTGCTTGGCTTCTCAGGGAGGGTGGGTGGAAAGGGAAGAGGTGAGAGATTTAGGAACTCAAAGTTTTAAAAGAAGATGCTCAAAAACATGTTCGTTTGTTTGTTTTTTGCATGCAACTGAGAAATAAGATATATAGGGAATGGGGCATAGAAATGTACCCTACAAGAAAGTAAGGTGAAAGAGAATTGGGCAGGGTAGTGGGGTGAAAGAGGTGAGGACTGCCTGGAGATTGAGGCTATCAGAATATATGCCATCTTGGATTGGGGGAGGGTAGAAATGGGGAGAAAATTTGTATCTCTAAGTCTTGTGGAAATCAATGTTGAAAACTAAAATACTAATAAAATAATTGTTAACAGAAAAAAGAAAATTAAACATTGAAACATAACACTCAAGAAAAACTTTAAATAGTAAACATGAATGAAAAATCATAATGCACTAAACAAGATTAAAATGCTTACATGGGAAGATAATGCATGTAACTCCCTGAAATTGTAGTATTTAGAGGGATCTAATGAGAGAATCTAATTAGACAGTGGGATTGAGAGTGATTCTTGTAGGATAATTTCAAAAGATGAACAGAAATGTGGGAAGAGAGATGCACTGGAAAAGAATGGAATAGAGAGAAAGAATGTGGAAAGTTATTGCATATAAATGGAGCACAAGAATAAGACTTTTTGTTTTGTTTTATAATTGGTGGGGAAATGAAGAATGGGAAACAGACAAAGCTTGAACTTCATTTTGATCTGCACTGGTTCATGGAATCAAGAATAAACGCACATGCAAAGTTGCATACAGAAATTCATTTTACCCATTAATGAAACAGAAATGAAAAGGGGCTACAATATGAGGAAGCAAAAAGAGAAGACTGTCAGAAGAAATGAAAAAGATTATGTGGTAAGTAGCAAAAGAGAGTCTTGAAGAAAGCCCAGGATAAATAAAAAAGGATAAGCATAAAATAGGATGGAATTAAACACATAGTTGGCAATTATAACTTTGTGAATGAGATGAACCTTTTCTAAAAATAGAAGAAGATAGCAGATGGAATAGAAACTAGAGTCAATCAGTATGTTGCTTACCAGAAACAGACTTCAAAGAAAAGATACACAAATAATTTAAAGATAGGGTTAGAGTAGAATCTGCTTTGCTTCAGAACAAGTAAAAAAAGTGAAGAAAAAAAGCAGGGTTGAAAACATGATTAAACAAAAAGCAAAAGTATAAAGAGGCCTAATTAAAAAAATGTAAACATGATGAATTTTGTTAAAACATATCTTAGGCAATGAAATACTATCAATAATGAATATATACATACATATATGGGTGTGTATCAAAAGAATAGATGTTAAAAGAAGTACATGGAGAGCAAAGGCATACTAATTTAGGGTCTTAATTTACCCACCACAGAGCTAGATAAACCTAACAAAAATAAACAGGAAGGATATTAAGGAGAGCAATAGAATTTTAGAAGATTTAGATGTGATAGACGTAGGGAATACTGGATAGGAACAGAAAAGACTGTGTCTATTTCCAGAGTTAGATGGCAATTGATCGTGTTTCAGGAAATACAACTTCACAAAAATGCAGAATAGCAAGCATATTAAAAGTAAACTTTTTTTATTTAATATTTTTAGTTTTCAGCATTAATTTTCACAAGAGCTTGAATAACAAATTTTCTCCCCCTTTCTACCCTCTCCTCCACTCCAAGATGGCATATATTCTGATTGCCCCATTCCTGGGTCAGCCCTCCCTTCTGTCACCCCACTCCTCCCCTCCCCCTTTTCCCTTACTTTCTTGTAGGGCAAGATAGATTTCTATGCCCCATTGCCTGTATATCTTATTTCCCAGTTGCATGCAAAAACTTTTTTTTGAATGTCTGCTTTTAAAATTTGAGTTCCAAATTCTTTCCCCTCTTCCCTCCCTACCCACCCTCCCTAAGAAGGCAGGCAATTCAACATAGGCCATATGTGTATCATTATGTAAAACCCTTCCACAATATTCATGTTGTGAAAGACTAACTATATTTTGCTCCTTCCAATCCTATCCCCCTTTATCCAATTTTCTCCCTTGACCCTGTCCTTTTTCAAAAGTGTTTGCTTTGATTACCTCCTCCCCCTATCTGCCCTCCCTTCTATCATCCCCATTTTTTTTTATCTTCTTCCTTCTTTCCTGTGGAGTAAGATACCCAATTGAGTGTGTATGTTTTCCCTTCTCATGTCAAATCCAATGAGAGCCAGATTGACTCATTGGCCCTCACCTGCCCCCTCTTCCCTTCCTACAGAACTGCTTTTTCTTGCAAATTTTAAGTGATTATTTACCCAATTTGGCTCTCCTTTTCTCCCTCTCTCAATATATTCCTCTCTCATCCCCTAATTTGATTTTATTGTTTTAGATGGTATCCCTCCATATTCACCTAACCCTGTGCCCTCTGCCTATATATATATTTTTCCTCCTGGCTCCTGGTCTGGTTGGTACAGGCACAGCCCACACTGGGCTCTGCTCCACTCCACTCCCAGCTCCATGCCCAATAGACCATATCCAGTGACCATTCATGCTCTCCTGGGTTGGAGCCCTGCTTCCCTCTCCTATTTTCTGGGTTCTGCAGTTCTAGAATTTGTTCATAGCCATTTTTGTAGGTGTTTGGAGAGTCCTGGGGGTGAGCTTTAGGCCAGTTCCTGTTTTCCTGCTGACATCTTGGCTCCACCCCCTAAAAGTAAACTTTTAAAAATTATAATGCAATAAATTTAAGTTCATTAACAGCCTTGAAGCATAGAGTAAGTATTATTTGGAAAATAAATATAATTCTATCCTAAAGAATGTGTAAGTTAAAAAACAAATTAACATCAATAATTTCATTCACGACAATGACAACATAAAGACAATACATAAAAACTGATGGGTTACAACCTAAATAGCACTTGGGAGGAAAAAAAAAACATATATCTACAAGCTTGTATTAAAAAAAATAAGAATGAGAAGACCAATAAATTGGGCATGGAATTAAAAATAATTAGAAAAACAACAAATTAAAATTGAAATTAAACACAAATATAGAAATCCTGAAAAATCAAAATAAAAATTAGTGAAATTATAGGTTTAAAAATTAACTGATAAAACTCTGATAAAAATACATTTAGCCTTTGTTTGATTATATAATAGAAAAAATCAAAATCATCTGCATTAATATAGAAAAATTGTTAATTCACAAATATTGATGAAAAATAAAATAATTATTAGGGGATATTTTGCCCAACCATATCAATAAAAGTACTAATCTAAACAAAATGGGTAGATAGATAGATAGATGATAGATAGATAGATAGATAGATAGATAGATAGATAGATAGATAGATAGATTTAGTGATAGAGATATAGATGTACACACATATATACTCACACAAAATATATGTATATATATATACATACAAACATACCTAAATATATATATATATACACACACACTCGCACACTCATGTACACATACATATATACTTACACATACATATCTACAGAGGGAAGAGAGAGAGAGAGAGAGAGAGAGAGAGAGAGAGAGAGAGAGAGAGACTTGATTAACAGAATAAGAAAAAGAAACCCTTAACTACTTTAGAAAAAAAAAATTACAAGCCATACATGAACTTGTCAAAGAAATTAAGGGGAAAGAAATGGTAGAATATTTTTAAGTAAAAAATAATATAATCACTTAAGGATTATATTAGTTTGGAAAGTGAGAGAGGAATAATATGTTCACTCAGAACAGCAGTGCTTCATTCTGGACAACTACTGAATATCTTTCAACCACTGAAATGGGAAAAAACCCTGACTTTTTGCTGTGAAATCAACCTTCTGAATGGAATGTTATTAATAGAATGGACCTATCCACTTGTAGGATGATTGTTTTTCATATTTTTGTTCTATATCCAATTAGATATGGACACAAGTAATGGTAGGATAACTTAAAATCCAATCTCCAGTAAGCTTGTTCAGCATGATTAAGTATCCCATATCTATTCAACTAAGGAAGAATTGATCAAGGAGTTCTTTGACCAGTGTCCTCCAAAGACAAAATCATGCCATTTTTGATTACAGGATAAGTGCGAAGAAAATTACTTATTTTACCCTGTTTCCCATGAGAGTAATAGGCATGAGAAAAGTCTTTAGATCTGTAGTGGTGGTATTTCTACTACTACAGTGTTATGTTGGCATTTGAGAAACCTTAAAGTAAGTCAGAAATTACTTTTACTTAGGGAATATCTACAGTTATATTTCTATCTATCTGTTTATGTGTATTATATGTATATATGTATGGTTAGTATAGTTGATAGGGAATTGGCCTTGAAACCAACATATTGACTTAAGTTCTACAATGATTAGCTGTATATCCCTTGGAAAGGCATAGTCTTTCAGTGCTCTAGGCCAGTGTTCTGCAAACTACAGGCTGAGAGACAAATTTATTATAGCCTGTGAGATAAGAATAGATTTTCTACTTTATCATTCATACACACACACACACACACATATACTTATGTGTATATATGTGTGTGCATGTGCATGTGTGTGTATGTGTGCAATATATATCATGGCATAGTGAATCAAAGACTATGTGGAGACTGAAAATCCCAGGTTCAAGTCCTGCCTCTTGCTCTGACAAAGATTTGTTATGTTCTTATTCAGTTGTTTTAGGTCATATCCAGTGCTTTCTGACCCCATTTGAGGTTTTCTTAACAAAGACATTACAGTGGTTTGACATTTCTTTTTTTAGCTCATTTTACAGATGAGCAAAATGAGGCAAACAGGGTTAAATGACTTGCTCAGGGTCACATGGCCTTTACTTGTCTTGGGCCAAATTTCAACTCAGATCCTCCTGACTCCAGGCCTCACATTCTATCCACTGTGCCATCTAGCTCCCCCAAAGTTTCTATGTGTATCAGTGACAGACCGTTCACATTCTCGGTGCTCACAGAGAGCTACACTTCAATATTTCATTCCTGAGATATACTTGTGGAGGAAGTCTCCATATTCAGACTTTCTCAAATAGAAGAATTCATACATTTTAACTGAGGACCATTGTAATCAGTGAACAATCAACTTTGTATACTCTAGAAGGAAATTTCTGTCCTATTTGTAGTTATCTTTTCCTATTGTGAATCATTTTGATTCAATTTGATTTTTTGTTTGTTTTTCCTCTATTTTACCTTATTTTTTTTATTGAAGGCTTCCAGCAAATATCTAACCTAGGAACTGATATTCTTGTCATAATAAATAAACTATTAATCTCAGTGAAATATCTTCCCTCACCTTGTTTAAGTTTTTATTTAATTGTGAATTTAAAGTTGAAATTGGTTGGAAGTCCACATAGGCACTTATATTTCAGTCATAAAAAAAAATCTGAACAAATCCAAGCTTATGTTCATCATTTTGACAGTGTCTGCAACTCTAAAAAGACAATGTGATACTTCAGTGCTGCATTCTGCAACATAATAGCTCATTATCTCAATCAAGAATGCTAGTATTCAATGTTGTTATCATTTGAGGCAGGTTTTGAACCATTGGAATGTGCATGGATGAACACTATGAGACAAATCTGACAGGCAGTTATTCCAGTCTCATTTCTGTAGAGAGCCCTTTCAGATTGAAAGATGAAGTGGGTTTTGAGTATTTTAATTTTGTTTACTTATGATTGAAATTTGCCACCACAGGAGCATCTGTTAGCAACTTTGTGTAGACCTATTAACTTACTCAAAAATCATGCTGTTTTGAAAATCCAAAGAAAGATGCTAAACAAAAAAAAAATAATGGTCAGAACAGATTTTTCTAGTTGTATTGAAGATAAATTAGTATGATGTGGTAGAAAATAAAAAAGCTTAACTTGAATCCAGGAAAACCTGGGTTCCAGTTCTGCTTCTGGCAATTACAGGTTGTGTGATATTAGATAAGTCTGTTAAACTCTCAGTGCTCAAAAAAAATCTCCAAAACTACAAATTGCAAGGAAACCAATGCAATTACTTGGTTGTGATAGTTTCTTCATCTGAGATTTCCCTGTTCCAATGAAATCATAAATCTAGGAGCTGTCCCTATTTAAAATCAACAAAAGTCATTCTTGTTTCCATCCTCTTTCTTCCCTTTCAAGTGGATAGTTAATATCTTTGACAATAACCATGAATGTAAATAAGAATCTAGTAAAGAGTGCTTTAACTTTTTAGGTTCTACAGCTACATTTGGAGGATGGTTTATAGAGAGTAAACAGAAGGAAAGAGGGTGTATAGGAGCTGTAGAGGATCAGTTACGGTTCAATCTACTGATTAAGGTGTAATGATACTCTAGTTTGCCAATATGTCCTACTCCCCATCTTTTTAGGCATCCTAACAACTATTTGTTCCCAGAGCATCATCTTATTGGTTTCAGACATTGCCTGGACAATGTGATTTAGCCCTGCTGTATCTCAGAACTCCTGAATCTAAGCGATTTCACCAGCCTCAGCCTCCCCAACATCAGAGACTACTGGTATGTGTCACCATATATAGAGATTTAATTTTAAAAAATATTTGATAACTGTGAGATAAATGTGCAAAACCCACCCTGCTATTATTGTATATCTATGACTTAATATATATATATATATATATATATATACACACACATATATACATAATACAACCACACATACACACATATGTAGGTATGTAGGTATCAATCTAAAGATTTTTAAAATTCTGTACTTGTGCTTATTCTTGTTATTTTCTTTTATATATTTGAGAAATTTTGTTTAGTTGAATTACAACCAAAAATAGAATTAGTATTTCAGATAATTTGCCTAGATTTAGAAATAGGCTATCAAGAATGCATTGTTATCATTAAACTCTCATGTGTCTGTTTGTTTAGAACTTGGGTATATCCTTCTTCGAATTGTGAGTGGAAAGAAAACTTGGAACAGTTATGGAATTCACCACTCACTCCAGTGGTGCTCTATACTAAATCCACCAAAAATGAAAAGTAAAATTCACTTCTTTTGGATAGAAGGCAATTACTTTTGTGTTGCTATATACTTATATGCTTATTATATTGTGGGCAATATAAATGTATTGTTTGTAATTGGCTATTTCAAAAGTATTTGTTTTTATTTCCCCTCTTGTTTTCTCTCATCACTATCTAGCCTTTGCGATGATTGGTACTATGCGGGAACAATACCTGCATCATTAAGCCTTAGGCATTTCACAAATGAATTTCTGTTGTTTTTTTTTTTATTAAATTCTATGGGATCAGGTCAGAACTCATGTAGAATTCAAATCTTTTTCTTTTGGTTTTATTGTTAAGAAATACTTTGCTGATCTTTCTATTTTGGTTTTCTAAAATGTCATGTCTAATGAGCAAATTAAGCTACAGAAGAAATTTAGTTTATTTATCCAACTTCTGTGATGTGCCGTTCTATCAACTGGCTGGTAGAAAAATCTTGTATTAATCAGTGTTTTTTTTTTTAAATTAAAATGTGTGTATATTTTACTTGAAAACTGGAAATATACTTTGTGTTTGTTAACAGGTATGTATGGAATGCTCCCTTCTTCTCCTCTATACCTTTGAATTTCCCTCATTTCTTAAGCTCAAATAACACTTACTATTGGAGTTCCCCTCTTTTACCCCCTCTCCATTCTTTTCCCCAGATGCTTATTCATGCTTCTCTGATACTACCTCCAATTTAATCTGAATGTACCTTTTATATGTCAACTTATTATCGTGTTATTATGAGAGCATTATGATATGAACTTGGGGGGGCAGTCAGAGGGTGGAGGGGAAACACTATTTTTCGCTTTTCTTTGTATTCCCAATATTTAGCACAATATTTGTTACATAATGAGTGCTTAGTAAATATTTGTAGATTTGGTTTGACTTAAGTTCATTTAATTTAATATGTGGGGGGGCGAGCCAAGATGGCAGCTGGAAAATAGAGACTCATTTAAACTCTCCCCCAGATCCTTCCAAACACCTGTGAAATGATTATAAACAAATTCTGGAGTTACAGAAACCATGAAATAACAGAGGGAAACATGTCTCCAGCTGGAGAGCCTGGATGGTTGCTGGGAAGGGTCTATCACACCCTACTGAAAGCAGCCCAGCCTGGGCTGCACCAGGACAGATCAGACAAGAAGTAGATTGGGTGAAGAAGGCCTCAGGGTCCTGAACCACTGAGCTATGGCAGTTGCCAGATTTCTCAGCCCACAAACAGCAAAGACAATGGAGCATGTAAGTGGGAAAGCTGCTGTATCTGGGTGACAGAAATGGGCAGTCCACAGCCCAGCCCTGGGAGCTGTGGAGGTCGCACAGCAGCAGCAGCAGGAGAAAGCTCTGGTGGTTGCTTCTAGAGGTCGAGGAAAAGGGGCTTCCAGGGGAACCCTGGCCCACAAGGTGGGAGAAATCAAGCAGAGGATCAGAGCAGGAGTGCAGAAGCAGGGTTCTCTTGCTTTGCCTTCCTTGGATCTGAGTTGCAGTACTGCTTAGCCATTCTTGCAGGAGGAGGAGTACTGGTGTGCAGAACTTGCAGTGACTATGGAGTAGAAGTAGCTCTGAAACAAGCAACACAAAACCCTTGAAGCTTGGGAAAAAGCACTCTTCACTCTGAAAGCACTCATACCCTGATAAAAAGCTCAAAAGTCAAGTAATTGGCTGGGAAGAAGAGAAAGCAGGGTAAAGGAACTCAGACTATAGAATCTTTTCTTTAGTGAAAAAGATCAAAACATACATCCAGAAAAGGTCAACAAAGTCGAAGAGCCCACATCGAAACCCTCCAAGAAAAATATGAATTGTTCTCAGGCCATGGAAGAGCTCAAAAAGGATTTGGAAAAGCAATTAAGGGTAGTAAAGGAAAAATTGGGAAGAGAAATTAGAGTGATGCAAGAAAATCATGAAAAACAAGTCAATGACT
>JAQQSZ010019082.1:0-10441 GCA_028646595.1 Phalanger gymnotis
AAAAAAGCCCAGTCATTTGAGCAAAGCTGGAGATGGAAGCCAGGCTCCTGACTCCTAAGGACTTTTGTAATGAGCAATGCTAAAGAGAGCCTGAGTTGGTAGAGAGAAGACCCAGGAGACCTAAGAGCTATCTCCAGATATCTGGATATCTCTAGCTCTGCTGGATGGGATGGGTTTTCCCTTGCTGGTGGTCTTCAAGCAGTGGCTGGATCAACACTGGTCTGTATGTTGTAGTGGAAATGCTTGTTCAGTCAGTTGAGTTGACAAGCATTAATTAAGCACTTACTATATGCCTAGTGGGAAAGGCTAAGTGGATAGAATGCTGGGTCTGTACTCAGGAAGACTCATCTTTCTGAGTTCAAATCTGGCCTCGGACACTTACCAGCTATGTGACCCCAGGCAAATTACTTTACCCTGTTTGCCTCGGTTTCCTCATCTCTAAATATGAGCTGGAGAAGAAATGACATGCCACTCTAGGGTTTTTGCCAAGAAAACCCCAAATGGGATCACAGAGAGTCAGTCGTTACTGAAACAACTGAACAATAATAACAAAAACAGAAAGGCAAAACATGATCTTTGTCTTCAAGGAGTGGGTAGGCCCAATGGTCACTGGGGTCCCATCCAACTTGGAAATTCTGTGATTGTGTAATTGGAAGCAGAAAGAATGAAACAATGGACAGGGAAATCTTGATGGAGATGGGCTCACAGGGGAGTGACCTTAGAGCTGGAAAGACACTTCAAGGTAATTGAGTCCAACCCCTTCATTTTGCAGAAAGGTTCAGAGAAGGAAAAGACTTTCTCAAGGTCACACACAACAAGCTTGTGGCCAAAGCAGGATTAGTTCATGGGATCATAGGATTATATATTTAGAGCTACCCAGGAACTCCAAGGCAATAAAGTCCAAGACCGTCATCTCTCCGTAACAGCTCAGAGAGAGAAGTGATTTAGTCACATACAAGGTCACGTAGCTAGTCAGTCAGGGGCTACTAGGGAGGTGCCTTTCCTGATAGCCTCCCAGTGTGACTGCCTCCCAGCTCTGAGGCAAGGCTGGCAGGCCTGGGCTCCAGCTCCCCTAGGCAGCAGGCATGCCCCCCCCCAGCTGTCCATCTGGGAAAGCCTCCAAACCGGCAACACTGATAGGGAGCCAGGCTCCACTGGTAAAGTCTTTATCAGGAATGTCACCTACTGCATTCACATCAAACAATAGTGTTTCATACATCACTCCCCCTGGAGGCCTCCCCCATGAGGACACGGATAGTCCATTATTTTGACATGCCGAGGCCGTGTGCAAAACAGATAATGGGATCCCAGCTTGGCAGAGTCGAGGGGGGTGGGGCATCCATGACAGGCATCAGGGGACCCGGGGAGGAGAACCCTGAATGGTCTCTGACCCTGGGCTGCTGGACCCATGAGCTCCAGAAGGGGCTAAGCTCACCCTGGAGACATCTATTTGTCTTGGAAAGGGGAGGGAAGGGGGAACCCAGTGCTTTCTAGCTTTTTCCAGTCCATGACATAGCAGGGATATCTGGGAGGCTGGGGAGAGGAAAAGCATTCTTGCCATCCGGACCTGGTCATCTGCGAGACCCTGGGCAAGTCACTTCAACTTTTCTGTGATTTGGCTTCCTCGTTGTCAAATGAGGGGGTTGGATTCCGTGATCTCCAAGGTCCTTTTCGGCTCTGAATCTAGGATCCTCAAAAGCACTTCTTCCCCTCCAGATCCCATTTCTGTATGAGTACAAGCTGGTTAATTGGTAGTCGTTCATTCTCAAAGCGGACCAAAATGACATCACTGTGCTAGAGGCAAATTACTGTGTGTCCGACTGTGGCTGATCAGGCCAATACAAGTTTGGAATGCTCTACCACAGGTTGGGACAAATAGTCCGTGTGAACATTTGGGGTGGATTCTCTAAATTTGTGCATCTCACCTTTCTTTTGAGCTATTTCAATTCTGCTTTGCTTACAAAGCACAGCACCTTCTCTGATGAGGGCACACCACGCTGAGCGGTCCTGTGCCAGTGTCTCCCATGTCACGCAATCAATTCCAAAGTTCTTGAGAGAGACCTTGAGAATGTCCTTGCGTTGCTTCTTCTGACCACCGTGTGAGCGCTTGCCCTGGGTGAGCTCTCCATAAAATAGTCTTTTAGGCAAGTGTATGTTTGGCATTCAAACAACACAGCCAGCCCACTGGAGTTGTACTCTCTGCAGTAGAGTTTATGCTTGGCAGTTTAATTCGAGAAAGAACTTCAGTGTCTGGTACCTTCTCCTGCCAGACGATCTTCAGAATCTTTCTGAGATAATTCAAATGGAAGTGATTCAGTTTCCTGGCATGGCACTGGTACACTGTCCAGGTTTCACAGGCATACAACGATGAGGTCAGCACCATGGCTCTGTAGATCTTGTTTGGTAGGTAGTCCAATACCTCTTCTCTCCCACACTTTCCTTTGGAGCCTCCCAAACACTGAGCTATTCATTGATAGGGCATTTCAGAGGGTAGTGGCTTCCTTCTCCAGCCTTCAGAAAAAGGCTGGGCAGCCACTTCTCACAGATGTGGCAGAGGAGATTCTTGCTCAGGATAGGGGTGAACTAGAATGTCCCCTCCAACTCTGAGATCCTTCCTTCCCTCCCTCTTTCCCTTCCTTTTTTTCTTCTTCCCTCCTTCCCCTTCCTTCCTCCCTCCCTCCCTTCCTCCCTCCTTCCCTTCCCTTCCTTCCTTCCTTCCTTCCTTCCTTCCTTCCTTCCTTCCTTCCTTCCTTCCTTCCTTCCTTCCTTCCTTCCTTTCTTTCTTTTTCTTTCTTTCCCTTTTCCCTCCATCTTTCCCTTCCTTCCCTCCTTCCCCCTTCCTACCTGTATTTTTCTTAATTTCTTCCTTCCTTCGTTTCCTCCCTCTGTCTTTCCCTTTCCCTTCCTTACCTCCTTCCCCTTCTCTCTCTCTCTCTCTCTCTCTCTCTCTCTCTCTCTCTCTCTCTCTCTCTCTCTCCCCCTCCTTCTCACATAGAAAATAGAAAGACCACCTTAAGGACAGGAAGACCTTGATTCAAATCTTGTCTCTGATATACACAGGCTGCGTGACTCTAGGCAAGTCACTTAACCCCTTTATGTAGCAGGTAACAAACTCTCTAAAATGACAGCTTACAGAGAGGCTACTAATGTGTATTGGCAGGAGTTTCTTCATTGTCAATTCAATTCCCTATGCCAGTGAAAACAGGTCTGGTCCTGACCCATTTACATATTTCATGTATTTCTTTATTGGTCCAGACCCATGATTTCATTGATATGAGATGCTCCCAGTGGTTAACTCAGAAATTCATCTATAACTTATCATCTTAGAGTGTTTTCTGGCTCACAGAGAGGTTAAGGCACTTGCCTAGGGTCACACAGCCAGTATGTGTCAGAGGCTAACTGCAAGGCCAACTCTCTAGCCACTATCCCAGGCTGCCTCTCCAAGCATTTTATTTGAAATAAAGAACGTCAGAGGTGGAAAAAATCCTAGAGATCTTCAAGTCAGACCCCTTTCTTCTCGTAAGGAGGAGCTGAGATCCAGAGAGGGGAAGGTGGCGTCCCAGCAGACCCAGACCCAGACCCAGACCAGGCGTCCTGCATTCCCTACCCATTGCTCTTTTTCTAGAGCAAAGTAGCTCAGCTGGTGCCTGTTAGGCATAGAGTACAGTGCTGAGGGGCAACAATCATTTACTAAGTGTTCACTATGTGTCAGGCCCTGGGCTATGCCCTGGAGATACAAATAGAAGCCCGTAAAGGGGTTCCACTCTAAAAAAGGAAAGACAATACACAAAAGCAAGTTGAAAAGTGGAAAGCTGGGGAGTAGGATGAAAGTACCCCCTTGGGGGAACGGCCTTGAAGTTCAGAAAGTCAGAAAAACAGTCCGGAGAGGATTGAAGTTTGGCTGACTTGGGCCCCTCTCCAAAATAGGCCCTGAGAGGAACTCACCTATGGGAGAAAGGGACTGACATGGAGGGGATGTTCTAGGAGAGAGATGAAAGAAAAATAAACCACGGTCCCTCCCTCAAGGAACTATAGTATGGAAAAAGGAATGAAAAAAACTGCACATAGATAAATGTAATACATATTAGCTAGTCAGTCAATAAACATTTATTAAGTGTCTACTATGTGGTTGCCCCTGGGGGTTGCTAAGCTCCAGGGCTACAAATACACACAAAAAAGGGAAGTTCCTGCCCTCAAGGACATTACAATCCAATTCAGGAAACAACACACAAAAGAAAGCTGAGAAGGGGTGGGCATGATGGAGGAATCCAAAGGCTTGAAGCCAGGTGGGAAATGAACAGATGACTGACCTGGGGGCTCTCAATAAATGAAACTTGTGGGAGGAACTCTTCACTCCACCTTCTAACGATCAGAGGGCAGAGGGGGCGCATGAGATGGGAGTGTCAAGGCCAATTTGATCTCAGGCTCCTGTCCTGCCACTGATAGGTACTAGCTCTGTGTCCCTGGGCAAGTTACTTAGCCCAAGGCACTTCTCTAAGACTATAAATAACAAACAAGTTACCAGTGTGTTATCAGTGAAATCGTAGATCTAAACAACGGTCCTACCTCACAGGATTCCCTGCCCCACCTCCCATTAGCTCATAACTTGCCCCCTTTGATTATCTCCACTTTATCCTTTCTATAGCTTGTTTATGCATACTTGTTTGCATGTTGTCGGCCCCCCCCCCCATTAGATTGTAAGGTCCTTGAGGGCAGGGACTGTCTTTTGTCTCTTTTTGTATCCCTAGCATTTAGCACACTTCGTGCCTGGCACATGGTAGTTGCTATATAAATGCAGGTAGACTGATGCTCAAATTAAGTAACGTATGAAAAGTGCTTTGCAGATTTTAAAATGGCAAATAAAAGTCACTCATTAAAATGGTAAATAAAAGATGGGGATGAAGGCGAGATCCAGAGACCAAAGAGCAGAGACCAGACACTGGAGCACTTGACCCCTCCAGTGCTGGAACTCCCACCCTGGGCCTCCCATAGTCTTGATTTAGTGGTTGCACCCCGTGTCCTACACCTGCCCTACCCTCTCTCCCTTCCTTTCTCCTTCTCCCTCTCCCTCTCCCTCCCTCCCCACTCTCTCTGTCTCTGTCTATCTGTCTGTTTCTCTCCCTCTCCCTCTCCCTCCCCCTCCCTCCCCTTCCCCCTCTCTTGCCCCTCCCTTGTTCTAGAACCTACAACCACAATCAAATGGACACAGCCATTGCTACTTGAGTGCTTCAATCGGCTCCTCTATGGCCCCACTCACCATCCCTGTAATTTCCCTGACCAACCTCTCCACATATCAGATTTATTTTGCTGGCACCCAGGGCCAATGTGGCTTCTCCTTGCTTGCCTCTTAGATCTCCACCCCCACCTCCTGCACAGAAATCACCCTTCCTGAGCTTCTCCTTCTCATTATAATTAATCAGAAAGAGAACATTGGGCAGGACGCCCTGGGTTCCAGTCCTGGTTTGCTGCTTACTAACCTTGGGAAGTCACTGCCCTGCTCTGACCCTCAGTTTCTCCCTCTATAAAATGAGAGCTTTAATAATCCAGGATCATCGAGAGGCTCTGAAGAGACCATGTGTGTAAAATGTCAGTGTGGCTAGTAGATAAGGTGCTGGATTGGGAGTCAGGAAGGCCTGGGTTCGAATCCCACCTCTGACAGTTAGTTATTAGCTGGGTGAGCCTGGGGTTAACTTAACTTCCGTTTCCTCATCTATAAAATGATGGGGTTGGCTTCATTGATCTCTAGGGTCCCTCTCAGCTCTAATGCTATGATCTTAAGTGTTTTGTAACCTGAAAATATCAGTCTTCATTAGGAAAGACTCACTGATTAGACCAATCTTCTAATTTTATAGATGAGGAAAGTGAAGCCTAAAGAAAGGAAGTGACTTGGCCAAGGTCACAAAGCACCCCCAGGATTCAAACTCAAGTCTTCTAGCTCTGGATCCTATGCTATTTCTACCACCCCACAGAAGACCTCAATGAGAGTGAAAGGAGTGAGAGCAGAGGGGGGGGGGAGTGGGGGAAGGGAGAACAGAGAAATGGAAGAAAGGTTGGCGAGACAGACAGAGAGAAGCAGCAAAAGAGCATGGGAGAAAGGAGGGGAAGAGAGAGGGGAGGTGGAGAGATAAAGAAAGAAGAATCAGAGAGAGGAAAGACAGAAAGAGGGAGAAGAGAAGAGGAGACAAGGGGAGAGAGAGAGAGAGAGAGAGAGAGAGAGAGAGAGAGAGAGAGAGCGCAACACTAGTTCTCAGAGATGGTGTCATACATCACCCCGACACTGCCTTTCTGTGGGACTGGGGCTGACTGACAGCGGCGATTTATCTGAATGTCATTGGCAGTAAACTAGTCAGGAAAGAATGGACATCCACAAGAACAGGAGGGAGGGAGGAGGCGGGCTGTGCCTGGCCCCTAGGGAGGAGAAGGGGGGGAGGAGCAGGGCAGTTCCTTTTGGAAGCTCCTGAAGACAGTTCCTTGGAGCTCTTAAAAAGACGACATGGCTGATGTGAGGGGACATGAAAGGAACAGGAAGGGAGGTGGTGGTGGGAAATGAGGAAGCCTGGATCCAGCCTAGTGAGAGCGGCTAAGTCTCAGTGATTTTGTAGAGGAACAAGGATGCTGTCTATGGTACTGAACTATCTGGGATCAGACACCAGATCATAGTATCATTTAGGTCTTTGGAGGGAGCCCACAAAGTCTAAGTGACTTGCACAACATCATGCAAGTGGGAAATAGGAAGGGTAGGATTCAAATACAGATCCTCTGGCTCCAAGTCCAACATTCTTTCTGCTACACCAAGTGATGGATCTTAGCAGTATATCACTAATTCCCCATGGAAGGAGCAGAACTCGTAGAGCTGGGCTATGCCATGATAACCAGAAATCTGAGCAACATACTCCTGCCCTCATCCCTGTCTCCAGGGGTACTACCTAATGTCCTTTTGGGGCCAAAGGTAGGATTTCCAGTTGTAACCTTTTATAATTCTGTGTCTCATCACATGATTTATTACTGTAAGAGTCCTCAGAGATCACCTAGTCCAATCATATCATTTTACAGATGAGGAAACCAAGTCCCAGAGAGTGGGAGATGATTTGCCAGCAGTCACACTGGTCATGAGTAGCATCGAAGGGATCTCAAAGCACTCTCTCTCTTCCTTGCCCAGCCCTGCCCTCCCAACCCAAAGTTCTATATCCAAAAGTGGATTATGATTAGGTCGCTGATTGACTGGTGGCCTGGCAATCAGCCCGTGATGACTGATTCCTGATGGCCTGATTAGTTGATCCCAGATCTGGGGCCATAACCTCTATCAGCTGGCAGCTGGAAATCCCAGCAGGAATGGGGTACAGGGAACCCACCAATTCATTAATCAAGGTTGGTTGAAAAACCAAGGAAAGGGGCTAGGAAGAGGACCCAGGGCAAGGGGGAGATTCTGGGGCTAGAAGATATGTCCAAGGTTCATTTTCCTCCTTGGGGAAAGGTGGTTTTCTGTGCTGCAAGGGCTCTCTCTAGTGCGTGGGCCAGGCTCTGAGCACACTCTGATTTCATTTGGGAAGGATCCTCTGTGCTGTGAAAACTTAAAGCAGCACAGGGGTGGGAGTTTTCTTTGTTATTACTGCTTACCACCAGAGTCTCTTTCTTTTCTCCTCTCTCTCCTCTCTGTCTCTTCTCTCTCCGTATGTCTGTCCATCTCTCTATCTTATTGTCTCTCTCTGTCTCTGTCTCTCCACTTCCTCTCCCTTCTTTCTCTACATCCACCATGTTCTTGATCCTTGGTTAATCCTCAAGATTTCAAGGACTCCCACAAAAAAATTCTCTGGCCCCAGGTATACATGTGCATATTTGTGAAGGGGATGGAGCTCAGGCCTGAGGTATCTGTGTTTTGCCCTTGTTCAACTCTGGCCCATAGTGAAAATGCCCTTAATGTCCATCCCTGCCTTTAGTGCTGTCCTCAGACCCTTTGTCCCCCTTCCCCATGTCCCGTGATCTGTGCTCTGATCTAGAATCTTGACACATGCAGGTGGCTGGGAGAAGGGGGTGGGGAAAGGTGGAGGTGATAGCTGCTTCATCAAAGAATATCTCTGTAAACACAACCTGGCTGCCTGCTACCAATGTTGTCAAGCCCCTGAGCCTGTCTCCGGTGTCACGAGCCTGCAGGAAGCCAGGTGACAGGCTCTCCAGGCTCCACACCTGTTTGGTAGAACGGCTGTGACTTAGAGATGGAAACCAGACACTGGTTTCTGGGGAAAGGAAGAGAAGAGCAGTGATAGAACAAATTCTAGAATTTTAGAGCTGAATAGAGCCTTAGAATGTAGAACGTCAAGGGTGGAAGAGATCCTGGAAGAAAGGGGGGTAGATAGAGACTGAAATTGTAATTTCAAGAGCATGGGGAATTCCCAGGTGAGGAAACTCCTACTACTAATGCTGATCTGCACCTTTTCTACAAAATATAGTTAATTAACAAATATTTATTAAATACCTACTATGTGCCAGGCACATAGTAGAGCATTGTCTTAGAGACTTGCCTGGAGTATGGAGGGTTAAATGACTTGCCCAAGGCTATACAGCCAGTAGATGTCAAAGGCTGACCTTGAACTCAGGTCTGTCCTGTTTTGAGGCCACTTCTTCAACTACTATACTTCTCCTGGAGGGTATTTTAGGATAATAGAATGTCGGTAAAATAGAACACAGCCCGTCAAAACTGAGGAGGAACTTAGAACACAAAATGGAATAGCTGGGGGTGGGGTGGAGGGGAAGGAGACCTTAGAATATAGAATAGCAGAGCTGGGTGGGATCTTAAAACATAGAATGTCGGAGCCAGGATGGCCTTTCCAACACAGATAATGTCAGAGCCAAGAAGAGCCTTGGAACCAGAGCTCTAACTAGTAGTTAATTCATCTAGGACAAACCCAGGTTTGAAGGCGGGGCATGGAAAAGGGCAGGAAGCACACAGAAGGCTCTAACGTCAGACAGGGAGAGGGGCAGCTCTCACCTCAGAGAGTTGGGGTGCAGGGAGGAAGAGAGTCTGGGAAAAGACCACCAAAACAGCAGAACCTGGGGAAGGTTACCCAGCTTGACAGCATGGCTGGCTGAAGAACATCAGGTGAGGCTGCCCAAGGTGGTTGCACTGGTGCTTTAGAACAAAGAATGTTAAAGCCTAGAGGAGTTTTAGCATCATAGATTCATCTTGTAGTCTAATTCCCTTATTTTACAGAGCAGGAAACTAAGGCCCAAATGCCGAGGTCTCCAGAGGAGCCTTGGCCAGCTCCTGGGGTTCAATATGGCTCCCATGCCATGGGACTTTTTCCAAGACTAGACCTCTGAGATTTCTGACGCTGTGTCATGGGGTTTCATTGCTTAGCCCTCTTTACCCCATTCCATCATCAGCTCCCACTCCATGCCACTCAAGCTGTTACACCTTGTTCATTCTTCAAGGACCTCAGTCTGCCTCATCCTTAGCCTAGTCCAGGCCCTATGGAGAGGAAGGAGGATATCCAGCAACTGTTGAATGTTTCCCAGCTTTCCCGGAATGTTGGATCCGGGAGGAGTCTTATGGATCACCTAGTCCAATCCCTTACTTACAAATGGGGAAAATGAGGCACAAGAAGTGGTGGGGGCACATTTCCACAAGCAGGAAGACTAAACAATTGATCCACGTGGGTAGGCAGGCAGCAACGAGGGCACCAGTCTCTCTCCCCAACTGTGGCTACCTCTAGCCAGCCTATACAAAATGAACTAGCACTTATGTTTCTCCACTGGCCCAATGTAACTGTGGTGTTGGGAGAGACAGACAGAGAGCCATGTATGTGTGGCAGAACCTTGCAGCTCTGAGCCTCAATGGCTTTCCCCGGATGTCTGTGCTTATGTTTCCCTGAGTGTGTGGGGATGTCCCTTAGAAGTCATGAACCTAAACAGATACCAAAGGTCTGGGAAGTGATGAGGCTCTCACAAGCTCAGCAATAGCTGTGCCCTTGGCAAGAGGGCTTTCCTACTCTTAGGCTACAGGTTCTACCAGAGGTCATGGGACCTTAGCAATCAGAGGTCACCGACTGACATGGAATGACTTCTGGTCCAGCGCTTTCTTCGCCATGTTAGGCTGCCTCAAAGCAATTATTCTCCTACAATCTACAGATTCTACTAAAACAAAACTAAAATTGGATGTGTGTTTTTAACAATTCTTTATTGTTATTTTTTCCTACAGGAGTCAAAAAAGCCCAGGTTAATGGAAGGCAAATAAATCCCCCCATGACTTTCAAATCCTTCCTGAAAGGGCTGGGACATTTGCTGTTCTACCATTGGGAAGATGCTGACTTTACTTCCAGAGGAGGAGAAATTGAATAATTGATGTAATTTGAATAACACTAGGATTTGTAATGATATTGAAATGTAAAGATAAAAAGGGCCATAATCAGGAGCTGATAGCAGGGGAAAAAAGTTGTTAATAGGC